>OY744512.1:1705966-1782730 GCA_963556185.1 Pseudopediastrum boryanum | reverse complement strand
AGCAACCCCCCCACATCGCTCATAGGGGCATGCAGCCTTCGCTCCTGTTCCTTCAAAGTCCTCCTCCTGCTGCTCCCTGCTGCTGCTGCTCCTCCCCCGTCTTGATGGGGCAAGGGGCAGGGGTCTGGCAAATCACTGACCTCCTGATCAACACAAACACAAACAACCACATACGTCAGTGGTCAATGAACTTCCGTCCCTTCGACAGTGCTAAGACTGAATCATCTAACCCTTCCGAGTATGTTCAATCCCGAGTATGTTAGAAAACCATCGCAGACACAGAGCTTCCAGGCAGTTACAGCAGTAATAATTTATCGTCAAGCAACTTCTCCAAACTTACAACCGTATCTTTCCCATCGTATGCAAAAACCTAGGCTGTCACCAGATGCGCTGAATCAAAATAATAAACAAAGAACATAAGTCCAGGATCCAATTTTCAACCCACCATCCCCTCCCCCTCACATCCAAGTCAACCTCTGGCACCACTCCAAGCCCCAAAATCTATCACAAACCCCGCAAAGGCCCCCAAACCCCCATAACAAACTTACCTCCACATTAAAGTCTCCCACCCCTGCCAGATGCACCCTCCCTCCCTGCCTCAACGCAGCTCCTCTGGTAAATCCATACAACAGCACCTGCCTATCACATTTAGGGTGCACCCTAAGGGTCTCGGGAGGGGTAATATCTTCAAACCGGTCCGCAATGACGTAAGGATGACTCAACCTCCACGTCAGCGGACGGAACTTCGCGACGCTGATAAACCGTGCGAGGTTCAGGATCTCGCGCTTTAGGTATTTCCCGTGTTGGATGCCGCTTAGGTAGAAGAGTTTGGCACCTTCATACACCTCCGCCCAGAAGCGAGCCTGCATGTCAAAGAAATTTCACAAACTTAGCTTTAAGAATAGCGCATACAGGCAATCAACATGGTGCAAAAGAAAAGCAAATCAGATTAAAGAGCTTGGCCCCATACCATCCGCCCAAATGCAAGCATGCACATGAACGGGGGTGCATAAACTTTAGTTCAATCAGTACATAGAGATGATCAACGTGGCGCTTAGGTAGAAGAGCTTGGCACCTTCGTACACCTCCGCCCAGAAGCGAGCCTGCAAATGATTGGAAGGGGGTGCACAATGCTAATATCAATATACCAATAAACAAACTAGCTGATTGATTGTTTTAATTCTATAACTTAACTTAATATCAATTTTTATTTTTTTATTTTTTTTATATTTATAAAAATGTTTATTTCTTTTTATTAAAATATTTTTTGTAAAAATTTGTAAATATTAAAACATGTTTTTTAACTCAAAATAAACAATCATGCACACAGGTAAACCAGGAGGTGCAGACTCCAATCAGATAACAGAGCACGGACCATTTATCCATCCCAAAGCGAGCATGCACATGAAGATAGGGCACAAAAATCAATAAATTCAGGTAAATTAACAGCCAGTGCACAAAACGCAGACAGACGCTAATCAGATAACAGAGCTTGGCCTGTTCATACACTCCAGCAAAAAAGCGAGCATGCAGATGAAGGAATAGGCCACAGACTTTACACATGCAGCACTTTAGACAGTAGGTACCCACGGATGAAGCACTTTGGTCCCCCTCTAATGCAGCACATGGTGAAAAGCTTACTGGATTTCTTTTTCTTGATAGCTTCTCTTGTACCAGCGTCTCAATCTACTCAAAACACATCTCGGTCACTGCTGTTCTGTCGGGCAATTCAACGCACACGCTTAAAAGTAGCTCAGGCAGTGCTTGCTACTGTACATGACATCCATACTACAACACTGTAGACAATAGGTACTCAAGGATGAAGCACTTTGGTCCCCCTCTGGTTACCTTTAGTGTCTTCTTGACCTTCTTGAGCCTCTTTGGTTCCTTGAAACCATCCAGATGAGTCAGCACACCCATCACCTTGGGAAAGCCATGCACCTACACATAACATGTAATATTTACTAATGGCACCAGCAATATAACTACACACTGGATTTGTAGTAAGTAACGAGCATAGTTGTTCACAGGCCTAAGAGTTTGGCCAACCATAGAAGAGAGCCCTGTAACTCACTGTTTGCACATATATTTGCTTCGCCCTTGCTGCAATGAAATAGATGGGAATTTGATAAGTTTAAAAACATTCTGCTATCACATTGGAATCATGGCATGTGTGATAAAAGTGTCTCAGAATAACCACACATACCCAACAGCAGCAGTCCCCCTCACAAAAATGCAACCGACCCTACCTGTCAGAGGTTTAGGAACTTAGAGGTCTCCATCTCTCAAACCCAAAGCTCCCGTCCATCAGCAGCAACCCCGTTTAACCCCCTCCCCCAGATACTAAAACCCCCGACCCTACTTGTAAGAGGTTTAGGAACTCAAACGTCTCCATCTCAAAACCCAAGCTGCCATCCACCAGCAGCGAGCCCAAATTACCCCCCCCCCCCCTTGGTAAAACACGCGACCCTACCTGTAAGAGGTTCAAGAACTCAATAGTCTCCATTGCAAAGCCAAATCTCCCATCCACCAGCAGCAATCGCGTTTACACCCCCCCCCCCTCCACCCACAAAAAGACAACAATAACAAAACCCCTCGCCCTACCTGTAGAAGGTTCAAGAACTCAAAGGTCTCCATCTCAAACCCGAAGCTGCCATCCACCAGCAGCAGCACCAGGTCCGCCACCTTTGCCGCATCCATCATACCAGGGAGGTCAGGGGGACTCTCCAGAAGAGTTAGCCGCCGCTTCTTGCCTGCATACAGCAGTATCATATATTAAAATGGCAAACCAATACAGAGATGCAAGGTTTGAGGTATTGTACCAGGGAGGTCCCTGCTTCTTGCCTACAAGACACATTTTGAGTCCCCTGCGGTGAATCCTCCTAACCCCCCTAACCCCAGCTTATACCCTACCAACCGCCTGCTACCAGGCCATGGGTCCCCTGGGAACACCCCCCTCTTTGAACCCCCTAAGCCAACTAACCCTCCCCCCCCTAAAGACCCCAACCCACCTGCTACCATGGTTGTGGTGATACAATCCGCTTCCTTTCCCAGCTCCTATACCTAGTCGCACCAACAGTTCAGTGTCAGGTACAACCTTAGGTAATGCATGTAGTGTAACACGCTTTGCTCCCCCCCAAAATCCCTTGAGGGCACTCCCTTCGCCCCCCCTTCCCAAATCCCTTGGGGGCACTCCCTTCTTTCCCCCCCCCCAAAATCCCTTGGGGGCACTCCCTTCTCCCCCCCCCCCCAAAAATCCCTTGGGGGCACTCCCCTCCCCCCCCCCCAACCCCCTAAGCCTCTCACCCACCTGCTACCATGTGATAGGTCCCTGGACTCAGTCCCCCTAATCCACCCCTTACAATTCCCTAAAGTCCCCTGAACCCCTTAACCTTGTAAACTCCTCACCCACCTGCCACCATGGTATTGGGACCCCTAGGGTCACTCACACACACACACACCCTTAAAAAGCCCCAAAAACCCTACCCCCCACCCCCTCTCCCTCACCCACCTGCCACCATGGTGATGGGACCCCTAGGGCCGCCCCCCCCTAAACCCCCACTCCCCCCCTAAGCCCCCCAAACAACTCACCCACCTGCTACCATGGTTATTGGTCCCCTGGGGTCACTCACACCCTGCTTGGTGTAGTGCTTGATCAAACAGCGGATAAGGGTGGTCTTGCCTACCTGTAAAAACCAGTAGAAAGTTACATCACATCAAATCAAACCAATCCATCCATTCCTCAATCCAGTACCTAATCAAGTGCCACAAAAAGCCTTAAAACAAAAACCCTACTGAGCTGTTACCCTGGCAGCAATTCTCAGACCGAGCAAATTCTATATCAATCTCAAATAGAACACACAATAGGCTTAGATTGGTGGCCGCAAATCCTTGCTAGCTTGTCTATTGGTCATGCTATTTTTTATTTTTTATTTTTTATTTTTTTTATTTTTTATCTTTTTTATTTTTATTTTTTTTTAATTTTTTTAATTTTTTTTATTTCACGTTTGAAGCAATATCTGAGACAGGTCTCGAAATCTATTGGTCATGCTATTGGTTCGCAGCCTGCCTCGTACTCCGCTCCTATTCCTTGCCCGCATCTCTCGTTTTGCTTGTCATGGGTCCTATTTGGAGGTGCATGTCTTATAACAATGCACATGTACAAGAAGCAAATAGTCTCCACGCACCCATGCACCAGCACCTTTGCAAGATCGTAGTCATTAAACTATATATGATTGTATCAATACTGGTCTATCAATATAACATCGATAGGGCCCAAAATACTTATGTATTCATACAGGTCTATTACAGATTAGATCGTACTGAGGGGCCTCCCCTGCGGTGGCTCATGCACCAGCACCACAAAAGATAAGCATACTCCTACTTTAAATAAATACACAAATAATATACCGGTACAATTTTTTAAATATTAAAGTCCCTCACCTGTGGTGGCCCATGCACCAGTACCACAAAGGGCGGTGGTTCTCCTCCAGCTTGTTCCGCAACAGGAGCTGTAGCAAATAAAGCAGCAGGAGGGCAGGACCAAGTAAGATTGATTCATTGAAATCTAATCCTGGGTTGCACATTCATAATTGCACTCGCGCTACGCACAACTCCACTGTACTCCCGCGGCTGCTGGCACAGGATTTGCCGGGCATTACCTATTGTACTAAACAATTAGTCCGAGACATGCACTTGCAGGGTTAGTGTCGGTTGGTGGTACACAGCATGTAAAGCTTATTTGGATCAACATCTCAAGCAATTGCTCACATCTACCCAGCCTCAACTCCCATTGAGGGCATCTGTCGGAGTCTAGCATGGGGTCCTAATGGGCCCCCACGCCAGGAACCCCAGTGGCAAGCCGGGGGAGGAGGGTTGGGGAGTCTGGCGTTGGGATCTTTCCAGCCTGTATCACATCAGCGCAAACGGTCCTGCCTGCTTGCATTGCCTGCATCTCCCAATAGCATTTCATATTGCATCGCTGCATCTGATGCCTCAGCTATTCCTGCCTGAACCTGCTGCCTAATCTATGTTGACAGTTGGGCCTCAACCTTGAGGGGCACCCTCGCAAATCCAAATGGCATGTCGATCTACACCATGGCGTCAAGGCCATGGCTTTTTCAACCGACCATCCGGCTGCCCCTAATCTTTCTTGCAAATGCTTCCCATATTCCCTACCCTCACTTGTATTCACTGCGTGTACGGCCTTTCTCTCGCTGCTGCTGCTGCTGCTTTTCCTGCCTGCGTTTGCTGCTGCTGCTCTCCCTGTGTTCGCTGCGGCCGCTGCTTTCCCTGTGTTCGCTGCTGCTGCTCTCCCTGCCTGTGTTTGCCGCTGCTGCTCTCTCTGCCTGCAATTCCTGCTGCTGCTGTTCCTGCCTGTGTTTGCTGCTGCTGCTCTTCCTGCCTGCAATTTGCTGCTGCTCTCTCTGCCCGTGTTTGTTGCTGCTCTCTCTGCCTGTGTTTGCTGCTGCTGCTCTCCCTGTGTTCGCTGCTGCTGCTGCTTTCCCTGCCTGCATTTGCTGCTGCTGCTCTCCCTGCCTGCATTTGCTGCTGCTGCTCTCCCTGCCTGCATTTGCTGCTGCTGCTTTTCCTAAATCTCTCTCTGCTGCTGCTGCTCTCCCTGCCTCCCTTTCCTGCTGCTCTACTTGCCTGCACTTTCCTCCTGCTCTCCCTGCCTGCGCTTGCTGCTACTGCTCGCCCTACATGCCTTTGCTGCTGGTGCTCTCCCTACATGCCTTAGCTGCTGCTCTCCCTGTCTGTGTCTGCTGCTGCTGCTGCTGCTGCTCTCTGTGCTGCCTTCGTGGCTGCTGCTGCTTTCCCTGCCTGCATGGCTTAGGCTACGTCTCTTTAGCTGCTACCTCGAGGCAACTGTACAAAGCCTTCACCTGCCTCCGCCTGATCCCATGCAGCCCCTGCAACCGCCACCTTTTGCCCACTCTTCAAATCCCGCATGCACTTTCTGCTGTTGATCTTCATGTCTGCGTCTGCTGCTGCTGCTGCTGTCCATGCTGCCTTTGTTGCTGCTCCTCTCCGTGCTGTCTTTGCTGCTGCTGTTATCCCTGCCTCCTTCTGTACTGCTGCTCTCCCTGTCTGCGTCTGTTGCTGCTGCTCTTCTCCGTGCTGCCTTCGCTGCTGCTGCTGTCCCTGCCTGCGTGGCTCTGGCTCCCTCTCTTTAGCTGCTACCACAAGGTAACTGACAGAGCCTTCACCTGCCTCCGCCTGCTGCCATACCGCCCCTGCAATGAACCGCCACATTTTGCCCCTTCCCTAAACCCTGCACCCTCATACTGCTTAACCCCCTAAACCTCCACTCACCGTGAAGCCTGCGTTGCTCCTTCTCTGCGCTACGTGCTAATGATGCCCTAGCCCTGCCTGCAGACTGGAAGGCAAAGGCCTTAGGGTTCCTGCTGGGGTCTGGGGCTGGCTTGAGCTTCACGCCATCTAAAAGGCCCTCATTGCCACCTCCAGGACCTCCACCTGTGTTGCAGCAGCACCAGCAGAAATAGAAATACTCTTAAATTGTAGTCCGCTATTATTTTAAGCCAAAAAAGAGTGTTTGGCACCTCCAGGACCCCCCCTGTGTTGCCACGACAGCAACAGCAATATAAATAACCATCTTATAATTTTCTAAAAGGCCATCCTTGGCACCTCCAGGACCTCCATCTGTGTGACAGCAGCAGCAGCAGCAACAGCAAAATGAAAAATCACCTTATATATTTATTTTTATATAGTTCAAAAAGGAGTCCTCGGCACCCACAGGATCTCCGCTAGTGTTGCAGAAGCAGATGCAGCAGAAACATCTGATTATGATAACAAGAAGCTTCCTTGCAATTGCATCGATTGAAGCACCTCCTATGGCTGGCAGCAGGGAAGAGTGCTCATATTTCATATTTAGACACTATTCCCTGGTCCTTTCGAACCAGTGCTTGCGCCCTACTGCTTCACACCGCTGGGCAGTTAAGTGCGTAGGCAGAATAGCTGAATACATCAAGAAAATGTTTGCGACTTGTTGAGCCATGCATGGGTATGGGCACCATGCAGCCATGGGAAACATTGCATGCATGGGAAGGGGAAACATTGCATGCGTGGCCTGATACTTGGCGTTAACCGCCTCATGCACAGGTCCAGAGCCTGGCCATCCGAAGGTCAAGGTGATGCCTATTGCTCCCTCTACCAGTATTGAAGACAGGAGTGCCAATGCCTTTGTGCGTCAATGCTGTCGAAGGCTATTGCACGACCTCCGGGTGTCATAGGGCTAGCGTATAGCCCCATGCTCGCTAAGTGCCTTGTCCTTGCAAGGGGAAGGTGCCAAGGTCCTCTACCGCATGCCTACCTAGCTTGGGCTTCTTATTTGCTTTTTTGTCTGCCTTCCTTCCAGACTTGCGTTTCTGGTGGACCTTCCCCGCCATAATGAAGCTGGATTAAGCCGCAAAATCTCAGCAACCAGATGCTTATAAACTCCGTTGTGGCTCCATGCGGCTTTATTCGCTTCCAAAAGGCCCCTTCCTGAGACAGCTACGCCTACGCAACTTTGGCCGGCTGCTACAGTTGATTACTGATTCCGTTCAGCGACAGGATTGGCGTGCGATCATATAGTCCGATAGGCCCTCGCTAGCTGCACCCATGTGGCCGCAAGGAGCGGCGGGACTAGTAAGGGACAGGTGCGTTCGCAGTCTCTGAGCCCTCTTCATAGCCCTCGAGGGCTTCTCGCAGCTAGAAGGCCTGGCGCGAGAGGCAATTAGACAGTCGGCGTGGCAGCGGAGCGTTTCGGCACCAGCACGCACCCGGGTGAGATATGAAGCAGTACAGGGCAGCTGGGCTAGTCCTCAAGGAGCCATTATAGGCTAGCCGTCTCACTCACTGCAGCACATGAAAGGAGCAGCTTCTGCACACGATACCCGACAGCCACTCGAAACTAAATTGGGTGAGCATGGACCCTCAACACCGTCTGCCGTATGCCTGTGCGGGCGAACTGTTACCATCTCTAAAGGCACCAGAGGCTGAATTGCAAACATCTAAGGCACATTGGACAGGTGCACTCGAGTTCCGCTGTCGAGCAGCTAACAACTCAGGACCAACACCTTCTTGTGGCAGAAGAGGCCCACAATCATTCCTTGTAAGCGACCTTCCATTATCAACAACAACAACAAACATTTAAGGTGTGGCAACCGCAAAGGGCTGCTAGGTCGAAACGACCAAACACACCATCGGATGGATCCAAACACAATGGCTTCCAGACCACGGTTTGAATGTTACATTTGAAAAAGAAAAACCCGGAGCCAACACGAGGCTCAAGGGGCTTCCAAAAAACCAAACTGACTAATATAATCAACTTCAACTAATTCGTTCTCATACTCATCACTAGAAACATCACCACAACTTTCATCTTCACTAACCTAGAAGTACTGATACCGAAACATGTATCCAGGCAAGACAGAGCCCATGATCAAGAACACCACCCACTCCTCCATCGGTTGCAATGGCATGGCAAACAATGACGATTACCACGGGCTGGAGATGTACAAGAACCATGCAAAGGACTCAACCACAGAGGGATATATGCAACCAGACCCAACCACCATGGAATGTGGCCACCATGGAATGTGGCCGAATCAATCCCTCCAAAGTCGAGGCAACGCTCCTATCGAGACAGAGCCCATGATCAAGAACACCACCCACTCCTCCATCGGTTGCAATGGCATGGCAAACAATGACGATTACCACGGGCTGGAGATGTACAGGAACCATGCAAAGGACTCAACCACAGAGGGATATATGCAACCAGACCCAACCAACATGGAAAGTTTGAGTATCTAGGTTAGAACAGGTAGTACATTACATCGTAGATCCAACATGGAATGCATGTGGCCGAATCAATCCCTGAAAGGTCAAGGCAACGCTCCTAGCGAGTGCAGGCAGGTGCGGATGATGGGACACAGCAGCAGTCCTCCAATGCCAGTCCACAAATAGCATCAAAGAGAAAATTGCATCAACCATAATGGCTGGCCACAAGCATGGATTGCTATAGGCCAGCCCAGCAACAGCTGGCCCGCTGACATAGGCAAGCTGCGGCTGCGCACCACGGGACACAACGTATCGCACAGCTGTCTGAAGAGGCTAATCATCAGGTTGTCAAAGCATATAGCCCAATGGCTGCCACCAGCCCACCCTTAACCCACCCTGGATCCCTTGCTGGCCAATGTATGTCAGGGGCAGCCCATTTCGACTTGCCGTGCGCTGACCGGTGGACCCAGTCAGCAGTGAAGCCAAGCAGTTTAATGCCTTGCTCAAAATCTGGAGTTTCAACACCACATGCTAGGAGACTGCCCAGTCCTAGGAGTACCTCCATGCGAAATCAAAAGGCCAAGTGATATGCCAGCGAAATGAAAGGGCCCCAGAGGCTGTGACAGGGTCAGCAAGCCCCTCCAGCTGCAAGTGCTTGCTCAGTCACTTCATCGCGGCTGCTTCATATATGCAAGTACTAGGTAGCGGTCTGGTTGAAATCTAGTTGGTCTGCCAGTGGAAGACAGTCCCCAAAAGTCAGCATACCTGACAGAAGACATCGCAATTACAGGTGGTACAACATCTTCGGACCAGAACAAATTGTGCCATAGGCCCTGCAGCTGGGAGGGCCTTCCCAGCATGTTCTGCCATTGTGTGCCGAGGGCTTGACTGTTACATACCAACCTACCTGTCTTGTCTTCATTCACGATTCATGTTAGATACATCACGGCAAGGCCCCACCCCTTGGCCTCCAACGTTATGGTTACGATTACAAACTGGCCCCAAAATTGTGGGTTGCAAGCAAAACAAGTGCCCTCAGCCGCAAAGGATCCATGCTAGTGTATCAATGTATCATCGAGACAAACTATATATGCACTGCATCACTGAGCTGCAGATGTTGATATCTGAGCTACAGTACCCAAGAGCGTTGCATTGGGATGCTAGGATGGATGGTCAAAGCCTTTGACCATCCATCCTAGCATCCCAATGCAACACGGTGTCTCTAGTGATGGTGGATGGTGAAGGTGTGTTGAGTCGGTGCCTAGTGACACATTCTATAGCTTCATAGTGCCTGTGGCAGTGTGTGTTCATTGTGCAGACGCTGTGTCTTGCTGGCCTCTGGTCATAGCTGTCAGTGGTTTATTTTTTTTCCTATGGGTTTTGTGTTTCTCCTGAGCAGCTTCCCTACATACCTGTGATTGTGGACTAGTACTATGGTGTATATATTGTCATACATGTCGAAGTTTACCCGTATTCTGTTCCACCTCGCTGCTCTTTGTGACAGCTTGAGGTGCGGGGCCTATGGCACTTATTGCTATGGCATATCATGAAATGTAATAATAATAGTACTATGGTGCTTTCTGCTAGCAGTGCCAGTGTTTAGTATCTTAGACATCTTTTGGCTCTGCTTTGTGCATCCAGGAGTCCAGCTCATACTCCTTTGTTCCATGTCCCCCTGCTTATGCAGTTCTTCCATGCAGCCTTGGTTGGTCTTTATCCCCCCCATGCTCCATAGTGGTGTGATTCTAGGGTTTAGCATGTGCACTGGTCCCTCCTGCAGGTTCTTTTTGTCCTGTTGTGCTGGGCCCAGGCTGTAGTGACCTGAATTGTTTGACATGTAGCGTGTGCTACAGCCTTGCCTTTGTTGGTGTTGAGATCCTATTGCATGGCATCTCGGCCTCTGCCTCTTTTGGAGGGGGGAGAGCCCAGTGCATGCACCCAAACAAGCTACAAGCCAGAGTCCTTGATGCTTGAGGTAGTCTGGGATGATGTGTGCTTGTGGTGAAGCCGTGCCAATGTAGGCACGCGCTTTGAGCGTTGTTAACCTATGCTTGCTACACTACAGTACAATACAATACAAGTTGGGGGACTGAAACCCCTCCCGGCACTAGCCACTAGCCAAACTAAGTAACTTGACATACACGCAGGATGCACAACGTTCTTCCTTCAGGAGAGCAATGCTGTCTGATTATAGGGTATACCGGTAGCGGGCAGCTGGTTGCATCCACTGCACGTGGCTTTTAAAAGGAATGGGTCTGCCGGGACTTGCACTTGCATATTTCTGGAGTCAGATACAACAGACATTTGAGAAGAGTGCATGATCCAAGCTAGTATCAATGATCCAAGCTAGTATCAATGATCCAAGCTAGTATCAATGATCCAAGCTAGTATCAATGATCCAAGCTAGTATCAATGATCGTAATCGTAATAAGGTGTGGCAGCCACAAGATGGCTGCTAGGTTATTGAACCAACACACCGTATGGATCCAAAGCCAATGAATGGCTTTCGGACCACGAAACCGGGATTGATACCCAAATATGTCTCCAAGTAGGACACTCCACTACCGATTCCAACTGATCAACCATATCGAAACTTGACTGTCCAGCAGCAGGACGCCTGAGTATATCCATCACACCGCACAGTATCAGAACATTAGAAGGACCAACATACACGGCCACGTACTTGACCAAAGCCAAGAGAAACACAACCGGTAGCAGACCAGAGATAACTCACATGTGCTCATACCTAAAAGACCTAGGGGTTCATAGAACACATTATCGAATATGGTATATGGAGGATAATCCAAAGACTGAAGTGGTATCATACAGCAATTAGCTATGTAATCATTTAGGTCTCTGGATGTCTGCCTGTCTCATCCAGTTCTCTTAGCTAGTCTTATTGCTGGTTGCTGCCTCTTAACACACTGACAAACGGGTGTGGCTGGTGCTGCAGGGACCAAAAGCTTGCAATGATCTAGCTCAAAGGAATGCAATGGTGCAACACATGACATCCATTGCTGCATAGAGGATGTCTATAGCACTTCTGCTAGGGCATATCATGAACAGCCGGTGTAATTGCGCCTGGAAAAAAACATATGAATGGAACAGGCACAGCCACAGCGCTGTAGTACGGTACCGCAGGGGCTCTGAATATGAGCGTGGGGTGTTTAGTGCAGTTTGTGCTTCTGCTACACCCCGCAGAAGTGTGCGGCCGCAGCTGGTGAACCATCTCACCCAATTTGCTGCATTTGCAGTCACGGCCCATTCATTTAGTGGATCTCTACGCAAGCCCTGAGGCTCTGTAGAGCTCTCGAGCTGCAGCTGGTTTCAGCAGCACCAGGAGGAGGGTTTCTGGTTTCGCAGGAGCTCCATGCTAGGAAAGCTCCAGATGTTGTAGGACACCATGCCCCTTGCTTGAAATATCCATGGCACATGAATGGGAAATTTAAACAGAAGAGTGAGTAGACTAGATATTATGGTGAACTGCTGCCCATGCATGTTGGTGAGGTCACGCATCATCTCCTGAAGGTTTCATGTCCTGAATCATGCCTGTGTGAGTGAATCTTACATTGGCAAACCCATCGGCAGCGTGCAGTGCCATAGTTCACCACAGAGGTGGCAAAGCCACTGACACAGATAGAACCAAAAAACATTGAACATGATTTGCGTGTAAGCAAAGCTAATGCTGGAAGAGCATGTCCCATGCCTTATCTTGAGTCAAGGTAGGTAGCCTCAACATATCTGCTAGCTTGGGGAGATGCAGCACCTTTTAGCTTTAACTTTCACTTGTCTTCTGCAAAAATGCTTCTGGTTGCACGCATCACAACATGTGCCCAGCTTCCGACTTATAATTGAACCCGTGCCTGTGCCTGTCTTTATGTATGCACAATGTTGCACATGAATGTGACGTTCATGCCCACTGCCTATTAGGCCACTCCCCGCACAGCCTTGTCTGCTTGGGTCTCGTGGTGTTGCGTAATATACCTCGGCAACTAGGTGACTACATGTACACAAGCCAACTACTTGCCTTAGTCACCAAAACTGTCGTCCAGTAGGTAGAGGTTCGGCTGAACAGAAAGGTCATCTTTCAACACTGCTTCCCCTACTCTAGGCCTGCTCTCTTCCGCCCCCCTCAAGTCCAAGGGCGCGGGTCCAAGGGCCAGCAAGTCAACATGTCCGAGGAACCGTTGAGAGTACAGGGTGCTGGTGTCCCCCACTGTGTTGCCAAGGCCGAGGCATGATTCGTGCCCAGACATATACAGTCACTAGCAGCCCTGATCAGTGTTGGAAGGCGCCTTCAACGCAGATAGAAACATGCAAGCGAGAGTTCATCGGAGCTTCGGACTAACTTCGGTTTGTCATGAACGTTAATATACTCCTGTGTAGATTCTACAGAGAGTGGCAGGCAGGTAACACATAACACCGTGCAAGATCAAGAGGGCAGCGCTAACCGCAAACTTCCTTACAACAATTGCAGGCACATCTCAGCAGAGTTTCTAATGTATGTTGGCAACCTGATCGTCCCAGGCGTCTTGTGTTCGCTTGCATAGGAAGCTAAAGCTTCGACGATGGTCCTTATATGGGCTACGGAGCAGGATGCCAGCAGGGCGATCTCCAATTGCAGATCCTAGCCGAGTCGTGATCCTCGTCCAAGCCCTCTGCGAAATTGGAGGTATTCAAAGCCTAGTCATTGCTACCGTGCTCCACGCTGCAGCATCAAGCTCTCTGCTAACTGGTCGTGCTGTCCTTTGAACCCCTTGCTCAAACACACGCACACCAGAATGGCTCTTGCTGTGTCCGCCCGTGCCGTCGCTGCCCCACGCACCGTGGGTGCACGCAAGGTGGCTGCTGCCCCTGCTGGTGAGTGCTAGAAATAAAGCGAAATGCTGCGGTAGGCTTTGTGCCATTGTTGGGATGAGGGACCTGACCTTATCTCTCGGTGATGGCAGGCGTGTCCAGGCCCGTGGCCCGCAGGATGACCGTGCAGGCTAGGTGAGCGGGAATGAATCGCAGAAGGGCCCCAGTTGACAGCAGCAGTTGCTTCTGACGTCCACAATGAAGTTGGTGCACATTGCATCAACTGTGTCGGTTGTCTGGCAGATGGGCCATTGCAAGGGGCGCCCCGTACTGTGAAAGCGGTATGCTCGACAGCTGCAGTACACTTATATATGACGAACAATACCGAAGAACTGGAGATCCTGCGCGCATAGCTCAGATAGCAGTAGGGCGTGCGCATGCAGCACTACCGCGGAAGCGTTTGCGCAGTCTATCCTTAGTACCATGCATATTAGTGGGCTGGGTTCAAAAGTGCACTGGATATTGTTACCACTAGCGCTCTACCACTTCTGGCCTCCGGCCTAACACCTTCTGCGAGCTGACGTCCTGTTGCTGGTGATTATGTTTCTGCAGCGCCCAGCAGGCACCTGTTGCCGAGAAGCTGGTGGCTGGTGCCACCGCTGCTGCCGTGGCTGTGATGGCCTCCCCTCTTCCTGCCATGGCTGAGGTCACCCCCTCCCTGAAGTGAGTACTTGGTGTCTATGCGTACTGCTGTACATCGCATTGGCAGATGGAGTCCTAGAGAGTGTGGAGTTTGATCATTAGAGAAAATTGATAGTAGCTGTGACATCCAAATAGTGTGGAGTTTGGCAGTAGGACACTTAGCTGGCCAGTCCACCTAATAAGTGGAAATTCGCCTCGCTCGAATTCGCAGCCCTCTAGCTCTCTATTACTCGCTCTTACTAAACACACCACACTAAAGAACCCGGTTGGAGTCATGCTAGGGTGCTGCACGGCCCAGAGGGCAGTGCAGTGGCCTCTCTTAACAAATAAGTGATTTGTGAGATCACGTGAAAAGGAAATCAGCTGGAGGAATATGATTGGATGAGCAGGGATGCTTGTAGGACACACTTCAGCAGAGGCTGGATGGGGTATGGCATCCCCCCTGCTGTATCGAAAGTGTTACACATTGACCTTGCAGTCAATGTGTGCCATAAGCACTGGACTTGCAGGATCCTAAAGATAATCAGGGTTCGGATCTAGTGTGCATTGTAGCACAGGTCACCTGAAATGCTGAACAGTAGTTGACAGAGTTGTGATTTTAAAACCTTGTGACTTGTAAACAAGCAGCAGAGCCACAGCAGCATTGACATCCACGGCAGGTTCTATGTTCAGATGTCAATCTAGGAGCCTGTGTTCGACAGTGTTGCAAATGCTGCAGTGGCTGCACAATTCCTGTGCACATAGCTCAGTGATGAGGCATGTGACTTTCAATCAATGCCATTCCAGCCTAAAGTTGATTACTCCAATGCAAAATGGGTGTCGATTAGCTTCAGTGGGGCTGTCAGGGAAGATGGAAGATACACACTTCTGTAGACAGTTTAAAGCTTAACCCTTCCCCCCCCCCCTCAGGTCAACCTGCATGCACGAGTTATTTTACGTTCACTGTTTTACTAGTTGCTGAGTTTTGCCTTTGTCGTGATGTCTGCAGGAACTTCCTGTACAGCCTGATCGCCGGCGGTACTGTCCTTGGCGCCATTGCCCTGGCTGTGACCGCTGTGTCCAACTTCGACCCTGTGAAGCGCGGTTAAGCAACTAAACCCAGTAGACCCTTGCTGCAGACCTGCTGGTTTGGAGCATGGGGTGCAAGGTTTAGGAGGGAGGTTGCTGCTTGTGTGGGCCACTAGCTGGGGGCAAGCAGTAGTAGGTGATAGTGGTAGTTGGATGGCTGGAGGGCATGGGGGCAGTGGAGCCACCTGTGCTGGGTGGATTGAGTAGGAGGGAGTCAGATCAGTTCTGTGTGCAGCGCAGCCCATGTGGCATGAAAGTGCCGGCTGGCGCTGCTTTCTTCTTATGGCATGAGGTTACATGAGTGCTCATGCAGTAGCCGCTTTGATGGGAGGTTTTGGAGAGGGCTTCAATGCTGTGTGCTCCTGATTAAAGCTTGGGCTTTCCATCTTGTCTAGTACAGCCTCTTGCAGCAGCTGAACAGCAGCAGCAGCTGTTGGCATTAATTGGAATTTTTTGGTGTGTGCTGGTTGTGTAAGGGCGTGCACTTTGATGCCGTTTTCGAGAGTCCGGTCTCTGGTATGCTCAGTGAATAAGTGAGCATGGGGTGTGATATGTGTGTCACCCATATCTGAAATCGGTAACTGGCTGAAGCAGCAAGTATGACCTGCACTTTTGTGTTAGTAGCAGGAGCCTCAATATGCTGGTATTGGTCACTCCGCTCACTCAGCGTGCTGCTTCTCGTGTGCGAGTTTCAGATAGCTGATGTCCCAGCGCGATAGGTCAGGAAGTTGGTTTCTGCCTGGAGATATTCAGTCGTACTGCCACAGACTGAGTACGAGCCACCGGAGGCCCTGAATGTGAGCTACCTGGCTTGCTAGTCTAGGCAGACGGCTTTGGAAAAAAACGTACCACAGGACGAGGCACGTAGATTTCATACAATGTCTTGTCTCAGAGCGCTTAAGACCTCCTGCTGGGCGGAGCCGTTCAAGCAGCCAAAATCTGTCTGCCATCAGAAACGTTCTGCCAAGTGTTGAAGGTTTGGAGGGCGATGCCGATCCAATTCACTACATATCTACTTCAGGAAGCACATCGTGCGTTAACGCCTGCCCTTTTCGTACAACCTGCAGCTCTGGCAGGATCGGCAAAGAACATGGAACTGCCATGCGAAACATGGGTCCACCTCCCCTTCACTGGAATACCCTTTCATGCCGAGGAGTGCCTTACGTATGTTGGTTTGAGTGCTTTTTTGCGCAGCCCCCTGGGGCGCGCCCTAGGCGGGACGGCCGCGGATAGGCCTGTCACGGTTGCGGAGCGTCACGCTAAACAGGACTCGAGAGCAGGCAAATCTCCTATTGCAACGCAATGCAGCACATGATCGCTTCCAGCGCAGTCGCAGAGCAATCTAACGTCATCTGCTGGCTCCGTATCGGTCTAGTCGCCTGTCTAATGCTCACTACGTCGGAACATTTTGCTCAAATGTTCTCGAGGAAATGCAAAGGCTGGTAAGCAGCAGCCCCTGCAGCCCAGATTCAATTTATGCGAGCCCAAAGAAGTCCTTACATATTTGACCTCCTCCATGCGTCATGCACGGAAGATCGGGACACATGAGGTCCTCCTGTTTGCAACATGCTCCCGGGGGCTTCCTGACTTCAGCTAGTATGGTGGAGTGCAGACTTGATCGCTTCTCGACGAGCTTTAATATGCGCATATTTGTAACAGCAGCGTACTGGTAGCGGCTGTGGGCAGCAATTCCAAGTATCGCATATGTTCCGAGCGCATCTTGACCAGCCGAGCAGAGCGTGGGATGTTCAGGCTAGCACTTAGTTTGCAGCCAAGCGCTTCAACACATTGCCAGAGTTAGGGGCTGCGCTTTTTCAACAGAATATTTTTGCTTGTACTAAGGGGGGCCGCTGTGGTATTGCTTCACTCACCTGCGACTTTTCAAATTCCCTTCGACAGCCTTTGACTTGCTCCAGCACTTCGCTGCCTTAAAGGGAGCGCACTGTAAGTATCATGCGCCCACGTGACAAGGTAAAGGTAATTCCTTTGGATTCAAAGCTTGCGTTCATTACATGATCATTGACAGCCGCTGAGCACTCAGCATGGAGGTCGCTGTGATGGAGGGAGCGGAGTCTGTCATGCGCGCCCTGCTCGGTGCCTCTGGCGGACATGATGCCCCTGCTGGGGCTGCTCATGCGGATGATTGCTACTGTATTCCACATATGAACCATGGAAGTCACTTCGAGCATGTGTTCGCTATGGCCTGCTCCTGGTCTGCCTTTGCCCTCAGTATCATCCTTTTGATTTTCTACGGTTACCACTCCTGGAAAGCCACTGTTGGCTGGGAGGAGGTGTACGTGTGTATCGTGGAACGTGCGTGGCATGCAGCTGGCATGATAAGTTGCACCAGACCACCACCACAGTGCCTGACCCAAGCAACCTTTCTTGCAGTTGTCAAGGTTGTACTGGAGATCTTTGCAGAGAAATACAGCCCAGCAACGATCATACAAATCAATGGAACCCACACAATATGGTTACGATATGCAGAGTGGCTCCTTACGTGTCCAGTAAGTGGCCAGTGCAGGCAGCTTTCTGAACACTGGCTTGGTGTCTTGTCTTGCCAAGAAGCATGGAACGCCCTGTATGCAGATGCTAGGGATGCCATACCTTTAGAGTAGCAGTGCACACAGGAGATAATTGCCTTGGAAGTATTGTACCAGTCCATGCTTGACTCCAGTCTGTGGCAGGGAAACTTAAGGCTGTGGTTTCGCTTGCAGGTGATCCTTATCCACCTGAGCAACATCACAGGGCTCAACGATGATTACAACAAGCGCACTATGACACTGTTGGTGTCTGATATTGGGTGTATCGTTATGGGAATCACTTCAGCACTTTCGCATGGGCCTCCAAAGGTGAGGATCATAGAACCTGGCACAACAGCAAAGAGCAGGTGACACTGCACAACTCAAACGTAAGACCAATATGGGATCCTGCAAGGTGATCCATGCCAATCTAGACCAGCATGTTGCCTTCAATAGCAAGACTGTGCCATCTCCACACTCTGATGTGGTTCCGTACCATGTGTTCCAGAGTCACGGGGCCGACATCTCTGTGACTGCCAACGGCAGCAAAACAGTTGATGACTCTGCTGTAAAGAGGCAGATGCACAGTGCACAGGAACAAAATCGGATCCAATTGCAAAGTGCCTGCAATGCTCAAGCCAACCTCCTGCAAACTAAACACTTTTCCATGTGCTGCTATGCTGCAGATCATCTTCTTTGTGCTGGGGTTGATGTATGGTTGCAGCACCTTCTTCCATGCGTCCAAGATCTACGTGGAAGCTTATCATACTGTACCCAAGGGCACATGCCGCATGCTGATCAAGATCATGGCCTGGTGCTTCTTCACCTCTTGGATCATGTTCCCCATCCTCTTCTTGATGGGCCCTGAGGGCTTCCATCACCTGAGCCCCTACGCAAGCATCATCGGCCACACCTTCGCTGATCTGCTTTCCAAGAACTTGTGGGGTCTGTTTGGTCATACTCTTCGTGTCAAGGTGGGTATCCTTGCCAGAAGCTGCAGGAAGCAAAGGCTGTGTCAATCACCATGCAATACCCCTCTTGCAGCCACCATCTCAGGAATAGCAAGAGCAGAGAAGATTTCATCAAACTCACAAAGCATGCGTTGCTCTCTGTACACCAGCATATTTAGCAAATGTTGAGGTTGGTGTAGTTTAATGGCAGCTGGAATACTGGATGGCTGCAGTATGGACAAAGCCAGTAGTTCAGGAGGGTTTTAAGCTTTGCCAGGACCAGGAAATGATAAAGTTGAACAGTGGTCAACCACATGTGTCCTTTGCAGATCCATGAATACATCTTGGTCCATGGGGACATCCGTGTGAAGACCAGGGTCAATGTGGCAGGGGAGGAGCTAGAGCTGGAGACATTTGTAGACAATGAAGAAGAGGAGGGAGCTGTCAAGCACAGCACTGCTAACTTGGCCAAGAGGGGAAGCTTCTTGGTGATGAGGGACAACATGAAGGCCAGGGTAAGTAGTGTTCCTGCTATCGGGGTTCTCTGCATAGGGTGCGCGCCACAGCATGGAATGTATTGATCCCATCTAATCGTTGTAGGAGCGATGCGCAGGTGCATTACATCCTGTGAGCATGGGGACAGCAGGAGCTTAGGGAGGTTTACCGGCATGTGGGTACAGCATGCTGCTTGCTCTTGTTTGTGCTCAATATGGTTCGTATAGCAGTCCATGCTGAAATTGAAAACAAGTGTGTTTCAGCTGCGTAGCAGATGTTTGTATCGGTGATACTGACATCTCTTCCTCCTCCGGCTCCTGCTGCTGTCCCAGGGTGTGAATGTGCGTGCATCCTTGGATGCCACTCAGTTTGCAGCCATGGGCATGGGCAGCGGCATGTCTGAAGATGAGGGTATGGGCGCAGTGGCCACCATCACCACAAACAGACCCGGAATGGGCACGAAGGGCATGGGCTTACCTACTGCAATGGGCACAGGGCCCGGCCTTGAGCCTGGAAGGGTCATCCTAGGTGTGCTTGATGCAAGCATGGTGGACTATTTCAGAGAGCAGGTAAGACCATGAGAGCAGTGGGACGTTAATCCTTGCACCACAACCAGCATGCCATGGGTTGGCATGGAGGGAAAATGGGGTTACCAACGGCCATGAGCTCGCCTCTTCTGGATTCTGAAGATCTGCTTTGGGTGTTTCTGACCAAAACAAATGGACCCTGAGAGGACAGGTGCAAAACCAAGCGGGTATGACAGCATTCATTGTAGGTTTGCAGCAGGTGAGGATATGTTGCACATCAAACATGTTGGGCACAATCAGGGACAGTATATCTGGGCATTTCATTGTCAAGGTTGTGTTTATTGCTCCCAATATCCATGCTTGTCATGCACTTGTGCTTTGTGATCAGTCAGTACAGACATGGGTGCCACTTATCTATTGCATCCAAAGCAGGTTTTTGCAGGGATGGTGGACTTCAGTATCCCTGGGTTGCTGACAAGTTCAGCACAGGTCCACTATTACTTCCACTTCACTTTCATTGCTTCTGCAGTGCGGCTTCTTATGCAGTCTGGTCTTCTTCCTGACTCAGTAGAGATACTTCAGACAGATGCTGCACTGCAAGCCCTTAGGCTGGTACATCTGAGCATCCATGATGTGGTATCCCTGCAGTATTCCCAAGCGTGTTGTGCCAGCCTCTCTATGCAGAACCGGCGGCTTATCCTAATTCATGTTTACTTGCAGTCTGCCTTCTTGCCTGTGTCCGTTGAATGAGCATCAAGGGTGCAGGTCCTGGGCGGCAAGTCCCAGCCCAGACTTGAGACTCCACCGGTGCTATTTGTGTCCTGCTGCAGAGTTCATGAGCTGTGCTAGGGTATTCACACTAATGCATGCTGTTCATCAGGTGTTTACCGCATGCCTTTGCTCCCCGCTTGCAGTTTGCCTCTCTGCCTGTGTCCGTGGAGCTGGTACCTGCCATGGGTGCAGATGCTTTGCTGCAAGTCGCAGCCCAGGCTCAAGCCTTTGGTGGTGCTGACTGTGTGCTGCTGCACCCAGAGTACCTCAGGGACAGAAGCGCTGGTGGTGTGGTGGCCAGGCTCAAGGCCACAGGCAATAGGGTGGCTGCCTTTGGGTGGGCACAGGTGAGCTGATCCTTGGGCATGATGGCTTGCATATTGAAGGTGAGATACCTGGTGTGCATGAGTGTCTAAGATCAGAGGAACCATTATGACGCTTGGGTACGATCTGCAGACTGTTTGCATGTCTTGCTTTTGAACCATGCTTACATGGCGGCAGGTGGCTGCACGAGGATGGAAGGAATTGCATAGTAACAGGTGCTGGTGAGACTATTTTGGAGCCGATGTAATCAAAGGACTGGAAGTGGACTAGGAAGAAACAAGGTCCTGAGCTCTAAAACATCTGCTTAAACACATCTGCTCAAAAGCATCTGCATTCCATCCAACTGTCAATATACAGCCATATGCACCAAGAAAGGGAGCCTTGACCTAGCTTCATGCTATCTGTAAATAGAGAGCTCATAGAGCCAATCTACTATATCGGACAAAGTACGATATACACGTGCTGGAGTTGACACTATCTGCAACTACATTGCTGCTTCTGCTGCAGAGTGGGCCCATGCGTGAACTGGTAGAAAGTGCTGGCTTGGATGGGTGGCTGGAGGGACCCTCCTGGGGAGCACCCATCAACCCACAGCAACTAGTGCAGCTGTTGGGCCAGATGCAGGCACAGCGCAGGAGTGCAGGGATGTTTGGCCAGGTGAGTGCTTATGTGGAGCAGTAGATGATGGGGAGAGGATGGCAGACATGATTTCAGAATGAAATTAGTTCTGTGTGCAGTCAGCTGGTCTCTGCTGGGAAGCTATGTCTGTTGGGCGCTTGCTTTAATGGGGGTTGTTCATTCTGCTGGCGAAGCTTCATTTGGTCACTAGTTGTGAAAAACATGAACTGCTTTGGACAACTGAGCTTCTAGCACTGTACATCTTGTGGACAATGTACAGACCATGCACAGGAACTTTCCAGCATGCTGACAAAGCTCCTAGCACTACAGTGCAGGACAGCAATCAGAACATGTTGCATTCAATTGCCTACCCTGCATGTCAGCCATTGTGCTATACCACAAATTATGAAGAATGCGTCTTGGCAATGGGTGCCAGTACTGAAATGATAATATGTCGCTCTGCCCTGTATTGTTAGCAGGACAGATCAGCATACTAAACATGGTAGTTGCTGAGGTTTTACTGTAGTGAAACTTGCTGTGCCTTCTGTTCTTGCCCGCCTCTCAGGTTGGCAGCCAAGCTGCTCTGAATCAGTCCTACGGCAGCGTCCATGCATCTGGAGGGATGATGGGTGGTGCTGGTAGCTATGGCATGAGCCCAAGGATGGGTAGCCCTGGGCCCATGGGTGGAGGGATGTATGGCAGTGGAGCACCCGCACCATCCATGGTAAGCCGGAGAGGGCAAGCATATTGATTGTATGTTTGTTTGAGCCTGGGCCTGGGCCCGCATTTGTGGGCCCAATCTAGCTACATACAAGAAGACATGTGCAATTGCAGAAAGACGCTATGTGCGGAAGCTGGCTTTTGGTGATGCAGCCCATTGCCATAGTGTTTCTTAAGCCAGAATCTGCCTAGTTGGAAAGGGCCTGTCAGTAGAGTGCTTGAAACCCCTAGTGGTCCCTGTGATTCTTATGGTGATGACCATCACCTTTTGGCCCCCAATGGTGGCAGGCATAGGGAAGATCAGTCCCATAAGTTGCCAGACCCTGCCCCAGCATTCCCGGACTCATCAAACCAGACTGAAGCAACCTACTGGCTTTAGCCTGACAAGAAGGACCCCACACTTGTAAATCGTGTGCTTTGGTAGCCAGCTGGGCATAGCGGATGTTTCTGAGTTCTGACCTCATTCCTGTGCTGCAGGGTGGCGGTGGCGCTGCGGCCGGTGCTGATGCAGAGATGCTGCAGCAGCTGATGGGTGAGATTGCCCGCCTCAAGAACGAGCTCGGACAGGAGTGAATCAGTTGCACCAAGCTGGGCCGTGATTGCTATGACCGTTGAGCAAGCGAGTGCGGGGTAGCGGTCCCAGTTACAAACTCCATGGGGTGCTCTTGGACCAAAGCACCTGATAATGGGGTTCATGATTCTATCTGAGGAGGTATTTGCACTCTAGGTCAAGGTTTGCAACTATTCTTTCCTTGAATGAGGCCAGGTGGTGACCTAGTGGGTACTGGGATCAGAGTCGCAACAGCCTTTGTTATCTGTATGGGTATGTATATCTGTGTTATCGTTATGAGAGGGAAAAGGGTTTTTTGGCTGGGGGTTCACATGGTAGGAGGTGGTGCCAATCTCATTAAGGGCAGAACCCGCCCTCCCAGCATCATACTGCACATGTTTCTGCACCCTCTAGCAAGGATCTTTTGCACGGTTCAACGAGGAATTCTTGGGAACCAGGATGTGCAGTGCAGATGCTCAGTGGGGAAGCTCATGACCTCATGCTTGTTTTGCATATGGAAAGCCTTCATGCCAGCAGTTGTGCTGCCATAAGTATGAAAGTCATAAAGCAGCACCCATTGGCATCCTAGTAAGCTCTTTGCAAGGCTTTGGCTTTTGTTCGAGTGGTAAAGTAGGGACTTCTCTCAGCCAGTCCAAGCACCCCCGTCGCTAGCTGGACCAGCAGATCTTCTTTCCTTGGTCTCTTATTGACCTCCTATGATCGATTATCAGGGAAGAAGTTATGTGAGCCACAAGCAAAAGCTGCTCCGCCATTACAGAGCTGATGCCCATGGTATCTTACGTGCAACGTATCCACTTGAATTGAAGCATGCATGTTTACACAAGGATCGAGTGGAGGAATTATTCTGGCACCTCATGTTCTGCATTCCAGTGTCATACGTCATGTTCCTGCAGACTCAGTATGCAACTGACATCAGTGGGTCAAGCATTGGGTGCCTGCAATCAGCTGTGGTCTTTGGCCAGGGGTTCTGTTGTCAAGCATCAACGGGCAGCTCTGAATGCATGGTTATATGGATGTGTGTCTTTCTGTTCTGGACGGTTTAGGTACATATGTGCACTCAAGCAGTCCATTTTGCATCTGGTGTCTTGCAGTTTTCCTGGGTTGGGACTTAATTGAGGCAGGCTACACTCTCGGAGGTGGCGCGCTTGCCAATAAATGCATGATCGAACACATCAATTTCAGAGATCGATGGTCCCGTCTTCATTCAATCTAGCTTTCAGTTAAGGGCCTGTAGTGTGCAAGCTGGCCTTACTGTATGTAGGGTGCTTATCATCAGCATGTTACACCATTTGGTGTCAGGCTTGTTTGCTGGACATGTCCTTAACTAGGGCAGATGCAGTCATAATGGGGGCAAGTCAACCTGCACTCGTACTGCATCAGCAGGACTCACCCTTTTTTGCCATGTTTACCAGTCAGACTTTTATGTTCTGCCTGTGCGTGGACCGGAGCTTCTAGCTGTGTTTGGGGAGAGCTGCCAGTGGCCTTCATGATCCCGTCTGCTGAAAGTTGTGCCAGGTATTTGTGTGTCGTGCTGTGAGGCAACATGATCCGTGAAGTATCAGGAGTATGAGAGATGTTGCACTCGGGACTAGACATACAGCAGGTGTCATGCTGGTGGCATGCAGATCTCATGGGTCAATGTCGGGCTGATGTACTTGTTATGTAATTGTATTTCTTTTTATGGGCCTGGGGCTCTTGAGGCCACTCATCAGTGATGTCACCCTAGTCACGAGCGAGGCCAGGCTGGGGGTACCCTTTCAGCAAGCACTGACGGGTACAATCAAATCGCTGGGCCAGTGGCATCAGCAACCTACTTGCTGTTAAATTTTTGTTTGTTTGTTTTGTTCATGCACTCATCCCCGTACTTCCATCTCAGATGTTTCGGCTTATTTCAAATCTGGCCTATACTAATACAGACCTCCTATGTATGTCAACCAGGCCGCAGGACAACAGAACACCTGCATAATTCACTCCCAACACAACCCTCCTCACTCATCCATATCATCACCAAGCTTAGTTGAAACGAACAGGCAGTACCCATCAGCCACAGTCAGCCTAACAGGCAGGCCGCAACAGTTGCTGTGGCAAACGCTTAAGACCCACACTTCGGCTCAATAGAGGGCCAGGTGCCCTCATGCCGCTAGATCATGTGGACTGATCAATCCAGCCCCTCAAATCACATTAGCAGTGAACCAAGCTAATACGTACAATCTACATAAACGAGAAAGGAATCCCATCATGAGGCTTAAGACAACAACAACAAACATTTAAGGTGTGGCAACCGCAAAGGGCTGCTAGGTCGAAACGACCAAACACACCATATGCCTGTTTAAGAATGCCTCACACGCATATGGAAACCTACGTACGACCACCCTCCCTGCAGTTTGTTTGCAACCCAAATACTCTTGGATACTTGGAGTACTTACTGCTGGTGGCATGACAATCAACAAATGCAGCACCCAATCATCAGAACCAAGTTTTCACCTGCATACTCGAGCACAGAGGCTAAAAGTAGGGCTTCTGATGCACCAAGGAACACTCCTTAAATGACTTGCACACACAGCGGATACAGTCATGTGACTTCCTCATGGTACATACACCACGGCACGGAAAGGTTCCCAATCAACATGCCAGAAACTGACTTCATGATCAATCAGTCCTCAACCCAATTCTCTTGCTTCCTGTCCTCGCCAACCAAGCACTGCAAGCACCTAAGCTCTGACATGGGTGACAAATCAGCAACACTCACGCCCCTCAGCTCCAGCACCACCAGCTGCTGCAGCTTTAATATGTTCAGCAACCCATTGCTGCCATGACAGGCATGCAGTACATATCCGACCCCAAGCACTTGTGGCCACTTACTGTCCGTTGGTACACCTAAGGTTTGAATGCTCACTCAGGTAAACCCGTGCAACAATGAATGAATCCACACCATTCACCCTAGCAGTACTTTTAGAGCAACCATCCCAGAAAAAGGCCCATTCAACAGAAACGACAGGAAACAATACACATCCCACTTTGAAACCACTTAGTATTAGGACCAACTCTTGCTTATATTCGTAGCTCTTGCCCTGCTGGCACCCTGGCCTGCAGCCAGCACCTTGCCATCAGGCCAACTCAGTGAGAGCAACCTCTGATACCGGATTAGCAGCTGCTGCATTAGTGACACTCTCGCTTGGACTTAGAGGTGCCTTCACAGATGCTAGGTTTAAGGGCTCCTTGAATGCCCCCAACCACTCCCTCCAGCTCAGGGAGGTTGTTGCTATGTGGACCATATCCCACCAGAACAACAACATGTGGACTATGGAGAAGAACAGAGAAGCATATAAGACCTGGGGGTATGAGATCACATACCCGTTCTCCCTGCGGACCCCTACCACCAACAACATCACCAAGAGGGCTGCAGTCACTGGTGCCTCAACTATGGCCCCTGTGCATCTATCATACAGAAGGTAGCAGTTTTGCGGAACAATGAACCTGAAACCCCTGGATGCATCCACCTGAACGCCCTTGCATAGGCAAGCGTAAAGGATCAGCATGGGGAAGCCAATGAGAATGAGCAAGAGGAAGAAAACCACAGTACTGCACAGGTAAAACGGAACACCAAAGCAAACCCGCACCAGCCACTGAGGCTCACCAGAGCAGAACCGTTCAAGGTCTGACCAGGTGTGGATGGTGCACATGTGCAAGAATTTCAGACTTGCTCCTTCCAGCTTCCAAAAAGGTTTAGCTACCCAGGTTGGCAGCTTGGGCATACGTGCACCAGCTGAAGATGGCTCTAGTGCCCTCTCAGATGGCATAGACACCTCCTGTGGTGATACCCCATGTGGCACTACGCTGCTTGCCTGATTTTCACATGTGGATAGAAAGCTCCTACACATGCATCTCCTACAAATACCCCGAAAACACTTCAGGTTCCAGAAACCCACAACTTGGGAACGGGGCGACATGTATGCAGGAAACCCTAGATGGGACGTAAATATCATTGTCACAGGCAACGCAAAGGGTTTTGAGGCCCACCTCCCTTACTGGGAGAGCGGCTACATGACCAGGTTTCTGCAAACGCTGCAGGATGCCATTAATCAGTCCCTGCCGGACGACAAAGAGATACAAGACATCAGCATGTACTACAAACCCCCAAGCAGCAATGCCCCGCCCAGCACATCTCATCAGCCAACATTGCTGACGCCAAAACAGCTCAGCAAAATGGGTTACCCCAAACAAACAAACGGCTCTGAGTCCCTCCGGGACGATTCAGCCACCAGTCAAGACCCTCCAGCCATGGTTGACGCCAGCACTACACTGGATGACCTGGAAACGCAATTAGCCACTGCCCTACCAACAGCCCCACCCCTCCGGTACAATTGGAAAAACTATGCCTACACAGATGGTAGCTACAAGCAAACAAGCCACAAAACATCACCAATGGATGCAGAGTGTGATACCCCAGGCATAGGGGCAGGAGTGTACTTCCCCCCACAAGCAGCCAATGAGGACGATGAACGTGGGGTTCCAATTGTCCCTGCAGGCGACAGCCATCCCCAGAACACCATAAACAGAGCAGAACTGGTTGGTATCCTTGCTGCGCTGAGGCATGGAGCCCACATGATAGCCACCGACAGCCTCAGCTCAATGTACCAAATCAAAAAGATGCTGAGACGCCCACAAGATCTCCTAAATCACCAGCACTGTGAGCTAATTAAAGAGATAGTAACCGAGATCGTCAACAGGGGACTGAGGACAACCCTTCACAAGGTCAAGGGCCATGCTTCAATTATCGGTAATGAAAGAGCGGACGCAATCGCTAAGGCGGCTGCAACAGGGACACCTCCGACTATGAGGAATGTGAGAAGTACGAGAGTCCTAGTAACAACAGGTTGACCCAATATTGGCCGCACAAGACCCAATGGAACAATCGTTGGTCACGGACCAATAATGGGCAGCGCACGTTAATTGACCGTTTCAAGCGGGTGAACCCTTTGACAGACCTTCACGACTCGGTACGTCATTACTGCCACCAAAAGAGTCGCTTTGGGATGGCAAACAGAGCTACCTGTTATTTCGAGGCTTTTAAAAGGATTGAGGAAAGACTGGACCTGCCTGCTAGCAACGAGTACATGACCTCGGGAAAAATCAAGTATGCAGAACGTAAAACCGCTTTGCGCTTCCGGTACGGGACCATGTGGACAAGGAAAATGGCCTATAGGTGTGGACATGCACCTAGTAGCAAATGTCTCCTGTGCGGTGACGAGGATGGCGGACACCACACAGCCTCAGGATGCCCAGCTTTGAAAAGAATGTACATCAACAGGCATAACAAGGTCGGCCGACTAATCATGACAAGAGTGTTAAGGGGACGCAAAGGAGCATTTGTCATTCAAATGGACCTTGGATCAACTGAAAACTGTGCAGAAGACGGCATCATGGCCCACCAGTCTAGAAACATCCCGTGGGAGCTCCTTCCAAGGGGACTAAAGGAGGCAGTGCAACAAGCACAAGGCACCACCGACAAGCGCCCTGATGGTATGCAATTACCAATTACCAGATGGCCCTGTCAAAGCAGGGCGCCGGTGGGGGCAGCGCCACCCACAAGGAGCCAACTTAGGCTCCAACGGCATACTCAAGTTCCTGTCCAAGCTCAAACAATCGGCTGCCACCAGCCCACCCAAAATCCCTTGCTAGCCAATGTATGTCAGGCCAAGTCAGGGATGGTATGCTATACAAACCCAAGAATGGAAACAACCCAGCAGAGTACTGGATAATAGAGGTCAAGATCTGCAGGGATTCAGACCCAACAGGCCAGCAAAGCAAAGCTGATTATCAACACCAAGTACTCATTGACAAAATCAAAGACATAGACCCCACTGCCAAAGTATGGTACTATCCCTTGCTTGTCGGAGTTGCAGGCACCATATACAACAGTACCACCATGAATCTTCAAGCCCTCGGTATCAAAGGGCAAGCTCTAAAGCAATGCATTTCAGAAGTACATACTGCAGCAGTTAAGTCCTTACACAGCATATACACAACAAAAAGAAAACTGGAAAAGCCCAAAGAGCCTCAATGGCACAGGAGGAACTACAAGAAAGTAAGCTAACAAAGGCGGGTGGGCGGAAGCCCACCCACGGATGTAACTATCCTATGGTAGGCTGGCCCAGTGTAATCCTTACACCAATGGGCCCCTCCCTTAATCTTACGCGGGAGGGCACCTCACGCCCCTCCTTGCGTAGCTCTCTCTCTCTCTCTCTCTCTCTCTCTCTCTCCTACACATGCAAACTGCTAGCACTATGGTAGTAACCAGATTGGGAACAAACACAACCATCAGCATCACAGTACCCACCCAGCTGCTCCACACCTGTGCAATGGTCACGGCATCCATGACAACATCAGTAACCACAAAACCTGGTCATGTCAGGTTATGAATCAGCAGAACATACGGCAGGATCTGGCTATGTTGCACCATTCTTGCAACCCTCTTAACATATCGTAGGCTTTGGTGTAGCCAACTCTCTTGCTGTGTCGGATCTGCAGCCTCTCCACCTGAGCCCTGCCTGCTGATGCTATCTTGCACCCTACGCTTCCGTAGCAATAACCCAGCTACTACCATACACACAAATAAGAAAGGGAGCACCACAATGAGACCCAACAGTGCCTCATAAGCATATGGATACCTACAACCATCCTCCCTCCAGTATTTTTCAAACCCAGGTACTCTTGGATACTCGCAGTACTTGCTGCCGCTGACATGACAATCAACACTAATGCAGCACCCAATAATCAGAACCAATTTTCCACCTGCCATACTCAAGCACTACCTTTCAGAGGCAAAAAAGGTCTCCTGATGCACCAAGGAACACTCCTTCAATGATGCACGCACAGCGGATACAAACGTACTCCCTCATGGTACATACACCGCGCAGGGAAAGGGTCCCCGGTCACAATCAAAATGCCAGACACTTACTTCAGTCAGTCCTCAAGCCGATTCTCTTGCTTGCTGTCCTCGCTAACCAAGCACCACAAGCATCTAAGCTCTGACTCATGGGTGACAAATCAGCAACACTTGCGTCCCTCAGCTCTAGCACCACCAGCTGCTGCAGCTTTGATATGCTCAGCAACCCATTGCTGCCATGACAGGCATGCAGTACATATTCGGCGGACCCCAAGCACTTGTGACCCTTTATGGTCTGTTCTGTGGCCACGCCTGTCAGTCCTCACTCAGGGAAACCCGACGTGCAACGATCCACACCAGTGACATCATTTTAAAGCAACCGGCCCAGGAAGAAACCCAAAAAACAAGACAGGAACCAAACTTCCCCCACTACTATTTCAATTCCTGGCCTGAACTCCTGTTTATCTTCGTAGCTCTTGCCCTGCTAGCAGCCTGTGCTGCACGGCCAGCATCTTCCTCATCAGGCCAACTCAGTGAGAGCAACCTCTGATACTGGATTAACAGCTGCTGCATTAGTGACACTCTCGCTTGGACTTAAAGGTGTCTTCACAGATGCCAGGTTGAAGGGCTCCTTGAATGCCCCCCACCACTCCCTCCAGCTCAGGGAGGTTGTTGCTATGTGGACCATATCCCACCAGAACAACAACATGTGGACTATGGAGAAGAACAGAGAAGCATATAAGACCTGGGGGTATGAGATCACATACCCGTTCTCCCTGCGGACCCCTACCACCAACAACATCACCAAGAGGGCTGCAGTCACTGGTGCCTCAATGGCCCCTGTGCATCTATCATACAGAAGGTAGCAGTTTTGCGGAACAATGAACCTGAAACCCCTGGATGCATCCACCTGAACGCCCTTGCATAGGCAAGCGTAAAAGATCAGAATGGGGAAGCCAATGAGAATGTAGAAGAGCCCTAAAGGCCAGGGCCTTAAATGATGCATTCGCAAAGCGGATCTACACCTACTTCCTCTTGGTAAACCACCCACGGAGAGGTTCCCATTCACAATGCCGGAAATCGACTCAAGTCAGGCCTCAACCCCATGCCCGCTTGCTTCCTGTCCCAGTCAACCAAGCACCGCAAGCACCCAAGCCCTAACATGGCTGACAAATCAACAACACTCACGCCCCTCAGCTCCAGCACGGCCAGCTGCTGCAGCTTTGATATGTTCCCAGCAACCCACTGCTGCCATTGATGACTGGCATGCACCATATATCTGACACCACGCGCTTGTGGCCACTTAACTAATTTTGGTCACACCTGTTAGTGCTCACTCCGATGATACCCGTGCAACGATCCACACCAGTCACATCAGTTTGGAGCAACCGGCCCAGAAATAAACCCAACAAACAAGCCGGGAACCAAACTTGCCCCACTTCTATATCATTCCTAGCCTTAACTCCTGGTTATCTTCATAGCTCTTGCCCTGCTAGCACCCTGGGCTGCACGGCCAGCGCCTTCCCCATCAGGCCAACTCAGTGAGAGCAACCTCTAATACTGGATTAACAGCTGCTGCACACACACTCTCATTTTCACTTAGAGGTGTCTTCACAGATGCCAGGTTGAAGGGCTCCTTGACTTCCCCCCACCACTCCCTCCAGCTCAGAGAGGTTGTTGCTATGTGGACCATATCCCACCAGAACAACAACATGTGGACTATGGAGAAGAACAGAGAAGCTTATAAGACCTGGGGGTATGAGATCACATACCCGTTCTCCCTGCGGACCCCTACCACCAACAACATCACCAAGAGGGCTGCAGTCACTGGTGCCTCTATGGCCCCTGTGCATCTATCATACAGGAGATAGCAATTTTGCGGAACAATGAACCTGAAACCTTTGGACGCATCCACCTGAAAGCCCTTGCATAGGCAAGCATAAGAAATCAGCATGGGGATGCCAATCAGGATATAGAAGAGCCAAAAAGCCACAGCACAGCACATGTAAGCACAGAACAGCACAGCAAGCCACAGAGCAGAGTCACCTGCAGAGCAGACCCTTAACCAGGTGTGGATGCTGCACATCTGCAAGAACTTTAGACTTGCTCCTTCCAGCTTCCAGAAAGGCTTGGCTACCCAAGCTGGCAGCTTAGGCATACGTGCGCCAGCTGAAGATGCCTCTAGTGCCCGCTCACATGGAAGAAGAAGAAGAAGAAGAGCTACGCCGAGCTGGTTGAGCTACTGCAGGGGGCAAGCACCACCGCTGCAGTCCCAGCCCGCGTAAGTTAAGGGAGAGGCAACTGAGGCTAGGGTGCCTAGCCTCGTGTCCCCTACCGTAAACTGTCCTGGCTGGCGTGGGTGGGCATCTCGCCCACCCACCTTTGTTATCTGCGTTTGCGCTTCCAGGGTGCTCTTTTGTCTTTGTTTCGTTCTTTCTTTTGCTTGGTCGTGTAGATCCAGTGCAGCAGCTTTGTGGTCTTGAGGTGTATGGCTTTGATTGTTGCCTTAAGGTCTTGTCCATTAACTCCAAGAGCCAGGAGCTTTGTGTTCAGGTCTTGGAAAATGCTGCCCGCTACTCCTATGACTAAGGGAGTGTAGTGTACAGTGGCCATTCTATCAGCCTCTCGTAGTGCGTCATATAGGCCCCTGTGTTGCTCTACAGCTTGCGCCAGTTTTCCGTCCTTGTCGGTGTCCCTGCAGAATTTGATCTCAACAATCCAGTACTCCGCAGATTGGCCATCTGCTGCGGGCCGGTAGAGGAATGCGTCTGGGATGCTTTGTCTCCGCATCAATTCTTGACATGAGCCGGCATGCTGTCAGGGAGGGCCGTCTCTGGGATGCGGTGTGGCCGTGGCACCAGGCCTTCGTCACTGCAGTACGTGTCACTCCCCAGGTCCATCATGACGACACATCCTCCTTTGCGGCCTCGCAGTATGGCCTTGAGAATCAATCGACCGATTGTATTGTGTCTGTGAGTGTACAGCCTGCTAAGCATTGTGCATCCGGATGCTGTGTGATGGCATCCATCTTCGTGCCCGCACAGCAGGCAGTTGCTGTTATCCGCGTGTTTAAACCAGTAAGGACGTTTTCTGTTGTATAAGGTGCCACTTCGGTACTTGAGGACCGTTTTGCGCACCCCATGTTTCAGGCTGGCGTCTGTCAGGAAGCGATTGCTCGCCTTCTCGTCTCTGTCCGCTGATGCCTTTGCCCAGGCCTCAAAGTAGATCGTCTTGCGGTTAGCATTGCCCAGCCGGCACCTCTTGTGGCTCACCTTCTTGAGGTCCGTCTTGAGGTCTTCAAGGGGGCGCTTGGTGGGCAGAGGTTGCGGCATATCCTCTGGAGTTAGGGGTGATGCAACGTCATTGAGAATGTATGTCTTGCCAGTAATGTCACTCCGGACTTCCCTCCCCGCATCCTCGCGGGTCATCCACCTACTGTGTTTTCCTTCCTTGCAGACAATCACGCCATCGGCTTCTTCTTGACCCTCCTCGGTGCCTTCTGTTGTGGTTGCGGCTGGCTCCAGTGCTTCGACTGGCCAGTATATTTGGGTCCTGGAGTTGCTTGGCGTGTCATAGTGGTGAGTTTCAGCAGCTGGAGAAGTACCTTTAGCGGCGGCTTTAGCTATCTCGTCAGCATGCTCGTTGCCTACCACACCCTGGTGGGCAGGTACTTTGTAGAGGTGAATGGGTTCGGAGCTACTCTGAATGCAAGCATCGATTGCTTTAATCAGGTCTTGGTGCTTATGCCCTTCTAATTCTTGTGGCCGAAGCAGTTGCTTTCGAATTTGGTGCATGGATGTCATGCTGTCCGTGGCAATATGATGTGAGCCTTCCTTAAGAGCAAACAATATGCCTATAAGCTCTGCCCTGTTGATCGTGTTTTTGTTGCCCTCTCCAAAGCTTCTGGGGTTGATGTAAAGCTTCCGTTCTTCTTTTGATTGTTGCTCAGGGATGTAGACTCCTGAGCCCAGGCCGGGACTGCCTTCTGGCCATGTGGTGTCTGGTGGCAAGCAACTCCCATCTGTGTAGGTGAAGACGGTCCAATCGTATTTCAGAGGTGGGGCTGGGGGTAGGGCTGCTTGCAGCGCACAGATTGCTTGCTCCCTAGTGAAAACTGAGCTTATGATAGGTATTGTGCGTTCTTGCGGGGTCGTAAGGTCCCTTTTACGTTTTGTATATGCTGCCTCTCCAGGATACCCGAGTTTCTTCAGTTGCTGGTGCTCCATCTGTTTGTTGCGAGTCTGGCAGTGTTGTGGTTGGAAATCTCGAATCTGGGAAATCTGTTTATCTTGAGAGAGTGTGCTGTTGATGGCCTCTTGTAGGTCATCTAGGAAGATGTCCATGTATTCCTGGTTCCAGTGCTGGAAGTGCTTGGTAAATCCTGCTTGGTTGCCTGTTACAAGGATATTGACGTCCCACCGTGGGGCTTTGGCAAACCTGTCGCCCCTGTACCATTCTGTAGGCCGCTCGAAGCGGAAGTGTTGCCGCGGAATCTGCAGAACATGCCTGCAGTTGTCAGGGTAGATTTCGAGCCACCTCATATAGGCGGTTTTGTTGCTGTCCGTCCAGGCCGGCATGATGTGGATTCCAAAGACTGGGTCTGTTGTGTGCTGTGCCGCAGCAACTGCATTGGCGATGTTCTTGTTTAGGTCTTGATCTTCGTATTCTGGGTTATGTACGGCCGCCTCCGTCCATTGGTATTGATACGCATTCCACCTTGCGCCGAATAGCTGATCCCGCTTGTGAATGCTGTAGTAGTGAGCAAACTCAGGGCTATAATTTAATGGGCTTGCAAATCTCTCTTTTGAAGCCCCAGTGTGGTGCTGGATCACTCTGTATATTTCCTTTGGTGTCGCCCAGTGGTTGGCCAATTTTACTTTGCTTTGGGCCTTGTTGTCTATGATAGCGCCATCCTTGTACCGACACATGAGGGCATAGAGCTCCTTTGCAAAGCTACCAGCTTTCATTCTCTTGCTTAGCTTTGGTTTCAGTTCCTGAACCCGCTTATACTGTTGGTACAGTATGGCTGCTCTGTCAACCGTGATCGTAAAACGGCACTGACCGTCGGGGGTGTAAATGCATGCAAGTTCTTCCTCCACGTTTGTCTGGTTAATCCTCATGAGTATCTTTTGTACATAGACTTCATGCTTCCCTGTGGGTTCAATGTCGGTGTGCGGGTTGATAGCGTCTGTATGGACTTGGAGCTTGTTACGACAATCTTGCCCGATAGTGATGTTGTATCTCGTGCAGTGATGGGGGAAATAGTCGCCCTGTTGCTGCAGAGGGGGCAGCTTTTGCTGAGCTTGGCCCAGGCGGCTGTGTGCACAAGATTCTTGCTGATTCGGCAGTGCATCTTGGCCTTGGGTGCGGTTGCAGTTGTATGCTGCCCATGCATCCCCCCAGCCAGGGTTCTCCATGAGGGTATCCCTGTTTTCGGAACTGTCCTCCCATGTGATCATCATGTGCGTGATTTCTTGTGGGACTGAGCTGCGAGTCCAGTTGTTATGTGTGCATTCATGACATTTCCAGTCGTGAGCATGGTCACATGCATGTTTCGCTTGCCTTCTGAGCTCTGGTAGCAAACAAGCTATGTGGTAGGACCTGTGGCAGGTGTCACATGCAATAGCTGTTGTGTCCTCCAAGTTGGGCCGTCTAGGCTCTGGGAGTTTGGTGCAGCACTCAACTACTGTGTTCAACGTCTCATTCATGATTTCCTCCATTGTTGCCTCTCTAGCCGTTACTATCCTATATTTTAGGAGGTCTTGAGCACTATCTGCTACCCATCCTTGCATGAGGGTGGGCTTCCACCTTACCACTACTTGGTCTTGCTGTGCTGTGCGTACTCTCTGTCCCCTGACCTTTCGGTGATGTGCCGCTTTGGCTAGTGCAACAATAGCTTCTATCTGATCGACATCCTCGGCGTATCTAGCATACAGATGTTCAAGCTGCCTTTCATCCACAGCACTTAGTGCTGATTTGGCATGGAGGTTCTTATATATCATGTACCCTGAGGTGGCATTGGTACTCCTAATGGGTTGGGAGGCCGCGTGGATGGGTCTTCGAATGGTTGTCTGTGCGCACTTATTGCGGCTGTGCATGGATTTGAGGTAGGCTTGCAGCTCCCCAATTGCGTCCCTTGTTAGGTTAGGCTCCCGTTGGACTCTTTCTAGGCTCCAGAGGGGGGCTTCTCTTGCATCAGCTGTGTCAATAACTTCCAGTGCCTGGAGGGTTCTCATATGGTCCGCATGAATCATGGGGGCATGGGCGGCAGTGGCACCATGTGCCATACAGCATTTATAGTCTTTTGGTGTAATGCCTGGTGCCACCACCAGCATGTGGCTGATCCGCTTTAGAGCTGCTTGTTCAATGGTGCTTAATTTGCTTCCTAGTTTGCGTTGCACAGCTTTGGGTGCCATTAGCTGGCGGCCAGTCGGGGCTAGTATGTCTTTCAGGCTTGTTATTCCTGCTTTGCAGAGCCGTTGTAGATCTCGTCTCAATAGGGGGGGAACTGAGGCTTTGAGTTGGTCTTGCAGACTTGTGATTTGAGCTAAGAGCTCTGTGGGTTCATGCAGGCAGAAGACTGGTTGTCCTTCTTTCATAATGGTCAGCTGTAGGTCTGCGCATGCAATCTGCTGGCGCAATCGTAAGCTATACTTTGCCAAAGTTGGGTATAGCTTGGCAGTCATATGGTCCAGGCAATGGCGGTCTTGCTCCATCCTAGAACGACTGAAGTTGCCTAGGGGTCCTGGGTCGTTTAGGGCAGCTATCAAGCGCTGGATGGCTACTTCTTTGTATTCCACCTGCATTGAGGGACATCCTAGGCCCCCTTTTTCTTGGTCTTCATGGACAAAGGCTTGGGCGAGATATGTTGGGAGTCCATGGGCACATTTGCATGCTCTGCTGATCAGAGAGTCTATGTCTTGGATGTCTCTGTCCGTATAAGGTGCAACACAGAATGTATATCTAACCTTACTCCTAATGCAGCTCTTTATTGTGCGCATTTTCTGGTAGACTTTGGCGTTAGATGCTTTGATACCCTTCAGCATGCTTCTGAGCGCTTTGGTGGTGAGGTGCAGCTGATGGCTCCAGTCTAGGTGCATGGTGAAATGTACACCTAGGTATCGGAATGGTTTGCGGGGGTCATGGAAGGTGACTGGTTGTCCCTGTACTCTTACTGTGGAGAGGATCCGTTGCAAGCTGCTGCACTCATAGGGGTTTTTGGGGTGTGTGTGGTATCTCGCTCCGGTAAGCAAGGTCTTGGAGGTGTTCACTAATAAGTGTCCCCATGCAGAGTACGCTGTGACTTTGTCCAGCTGCTTTTGGAGTCTGGGTGCCGTATGGCTTACAAGGTTGAGATCGTCCGCATATGTACTGTCAGGGATTTGTTGCTTAACACGACTTTCCTCCGTGCATTGTTTGTAGACGCCCGGTATGTAACCGTTCACACCAACTCGCAGCCACCTCAGAAGGGGTTCAAGGTATACAATGAAGAGAAACGGTGAAAGGCTGTCACCTTGTATAGTGCCTCTTTCCATGGGAATGGCAGCAGTGCTTCCATGCGGTGTTTTTATGGCTGTGGTGGCCCCAGTGTACAGGTTTTTAACAACCTCTATTGCATCTGTAGGGAACCCTAGATCATACAAGATCTGTAGCAGACGGTCATGGTCTATGGTGTCGAATGCTTCTGTGTAGTCAATCATTGCAAGGTAGATGTCCTGTTGGGTAAGCTTGGCGTCTTCTAGAATCATTGTCATCAGCTCCAGCTGGTCTGCTGTGGTTCGTTTGTTCTTAAACACTCCTTGTGTGTAGGTCAAGATGTTATTGCGTTCAGCATGATCTGCCATTGCCCATGTAATCATCCTCGTCCATAGTTTGTAGACGGTGTATTCTAGCCCAATGCGTCGATAGTACTTCAGCTCCAGGACTGTGCCTTTTTCCTTCCAAAGTAACGCCGTGATGCTGTGTTTCCAGGATGTTGGAGTGCAGCTTGAGGCCCACATCAGTTGAATGAAAGCATGCAGTATCTGCTGTCCCTCGACAGGGAGGAGTTGCAGCATTTCGTTGGTGACCCCGTCTGGGCCGGGGGCTTTGCCATGGGAAAGGGTTTTCAGGCATGCTTGGAAAGCCTGCGCATCTTGTATGTGGGTGTGTAGCCAGCGGATTGGTGCCTCTCCTGTTGTGATTGCGGTCTCTAGCTTGAAGCTGTCTAGGGAGTTTTCCTGTTCCCACGGATATTGGCGGGGTGCCTCGTCAGGCATGTACTTCCCTGTCTTATTACCTGTTGCTGAGATCATTTTGTTGGTGTAGTACTTTTCAATGAGCTCAACAATGGCTTGCGGGTCAGTGACCAGACCGCCCTCTGTCTGTATTGCTTGCAGGGCAGCATTGTTTCTCCCCTTGTGTTGTCCTGTGATCATCTTGTTTCCTATCTTCTGCTTGTTATCATACAGTGCCTGCATTTTCTTCAGGCACAGTTGTTGTTGTTGGCACAGTTTAGAGTGTTCTTGGTCTAATGTTCGGAGTTCTTTACTGAGGTCTTTCTTGAGTTGCTTCAGTCCCTCCTCAGGTGTTCTTGCGGGGTTTTCTAGTTGCAAGGCTTCCCACTTTTTCTGGAGCGCGGACCCGCTGATCAGGGTATCGTCCTGGTGCCTAATGGCTGCTGCCACTTGTTTAACATTGGCTTTGATGACCTTCCTTTGCCTGGCAACGCCTCTTGGGTACAAATGAAATCCGGATGGGTTGGATTGGACTGTGGGCCCTTCTGTTAGGACCGTATCTCGTACTGCTGTGAGCAGGTCAATAATCTGTTCCCCTAAGGTGTTTACAAAGTTTTGGATATCTTCCCTTGACTGAAAACCTGCAATGGATGGGATGGCTGCCGGCATCCTAGGGGCTCTGTCAGCAATGGCTGCCCAGTGGGGGTATACGTCCTGCTGCAGTATTTGTTCTAGGCGGTTGCTGAGCCTTTGGAAGCACTCTCCATGGTTGAGCTCAATTATGTCGCGGAGTGTGGTAGTTTCATCCTGTGTCAGAGGGAGCTTGAGCTTCTTAGTGTCTGGGATGGTGGGGGGTCTGTCTGGAGGGGGAATCATGTTCAGCGCTCGGTACGGGATGTCTACTTGTAGTGCGTCATGGTCAGTAGTACTCCCTCCCATGTCTAGGACGGTACATGTGGCCACCTTTGCTAGTTCTGCCTCATTGGTATAGAAGTCATCAATCCTGCTGGCTAGATCCTCCCCTGCTCCTTGCCGCCATGTATAGTTTCTGGCCAGGAGCTATACATGTACATGGCGGCAAGGAGCAGGGGAGGATCTAGCCAGCAGGATTGATGACTTCTATACCCATGGGTTGGGCAGTGTTCGGGGGGTCCATGGGGTGGAGTTTTATTTCTTTCACCTTGTGCCTGTGTTGCCTGTCCGTATGAACGCACCTATTACTGCGCCTGTCTGTATCACAGAGGGTGGCATTGAAGTCCCCTCCAATGACTAAGTGGTGTGTGTCTTCGTCGCTATCTGCTTGTGCCTTCAGCGCGGCCACTGCATCATATATCTGTTCCCTGAGCTGCTTGGTTTGTGATTGGCCTGTAGGCATGTATACTCCCACCACATCAAGTGGTGTAGAGCTGGGCAGACTGATTTGGAGGGCTTGGATGTAGCCTTGGAGAGATTCTGGTGTAGCAAGTGGCACTATTGCCCCGAGGTCCGGAAATTTCTTTTGCACCATGATGAGGACTCCTGCTTGCGGTTCATCGTCCTTGCTTTCCCGATTGCTGTAATATTGGTAATATCCATTTCCTCCCAATTGCTTGCTTAGTGACTTCTTGCTATTCCTGGTGGCTTTTGTCTCGGTCACAATCAAGATATCAGGTTTATGCTGATGTATCATCTCCACAATATCTGCTGTACCCATGCCTAGTCCTCTGATGTTGAGAGTAATGATCTTGAGGTGGACTGCCTGAGCGGGAGGGGGCAGTATTTGTTGCTTAATCGGGGAGGACTCAGGGAGTGCTTGCAGCGGGTCATTTGGGTCTTTGTTCATGCAACCTATTTTGGGGGCTGGTGGGGTCGGACGGGTGCCATCGTCCGTAGTAGGGACTGAGTAGTCTGTTGTGTGTAGGGGTTGGTGCATGACCTCCTGAGTGTGTGTTGTGGGCTGTGCTAGCTTGTGGAAATAGTTGCCTATGTCCGGTATACTGGAGCTGTGGGCATTTGGGTTGGCTGTCTTTGGTGCCTGGATGTTTTGTGGCTTGCTGGGCTGCCTGGGCTCCCTGGGGTTCATTGGTGCATGTTCATCCACTTTATTGATGGTAGTCTGAATCAGGCCTGCACGTTGTGCTGGACCCTGCCGTGTGTTCAGGTGAGGGAGTGTGTTGTGGTTTCTCATAGGGACACGAGCTGCTCGTGCTTCCTCCCCTTCCAGTCTCTGTTGATGTGCTAGTAGTTCCTCGTCTGTGAATTCACAGGAGTCTAGCATTCTGCTTTCTGTGCATTGTTTGATTATGTACAGAGTGCCATGGATATTCTTCCAGTCGGCCTCGGTCATGATTTTCACCTGGGCTGTATGGGCAGCCTGGTCGAGGGAGTCAACTAAATACCAGTCGGGTGTAGGGCCATTGTCAGTTCTTCCCTTTCGCACAACTTCATAACAAGGTCGGCCGACTAATCATGACAAGAGTGTTAAGGGGACGCAAAGGAGCATTTGTCATTCAAATGGACCTTGTATCAACTGAAAATTGTGCAGAAGACGGCATCATGGCCCACCAGTCTAGAAACATCCCGTGGGAGCTCCTTCCAAGGGGCCTAAAGGAGGCAGTGCAACAAGCACAAGGCACCACCGATAAGCGCCCTGATGGTATGCTCTACAAACCCAAGATTGGAAACAACCCAGCAGAGTACTGGATAATAGAGGTCAAGATCTGCAGGGATTCAGACCCAACAGGCCAGCAAAGCAAAGCTGATTATCAACACCAAGTACTCATTGACAAAATCAAAGACATAGACCCCACTGCCAAAGTATGGTACTATCCCTTGCTTGTCGGAGTTGCAGGCACCATATACAACAGTACCACCATGAATCTGCAAGCCCTCGGTATCAAAGGGCAAGCTCTAAAGCAATGCATTTCAGAAGTACATACTGCAGCAGTTAAGTCCTTACACAGCATATACACAACAAAAAGAAAACTGGAAAAGCCCAAAGAGCCTCAATGGCACAGGAGGAACTACAAGAAAGTAAGCTAACAAAGGCGGGTGGGCGGAAGCCCACCCACGGATGTAACTATCCTATGGTAGGCTGGCCCAGTGTAATCCTTACACCAATGGGCCCCTCCCTTAATCTTACGCGGGAGGGCACCTCACGCCCCTCCTTGCGTAGCTCTCTCTCTCTCTCTCTCTCTCTCTCTCTTCGCACAACTTGCCAGTGTCTGCTGCCATTTTGCCCAGCGAATGGATCAATTGCATAGTTTATCATGAAAGCCTCTGCCTGGTGTAGCAGTCCTATGATTGCTTCACTGGAACTGCCCTTTTGCAGCTGGGCATGGCCAGTTACCACTTGCATCTCCAGAGATTCAGTGCCTTCGCAGACCCTTCTGCACCAGAACCAATAGAGGATACGTTGTAATGCAAGGTCAGAGTAGTTACCCGTTCTGGAATAATGACCTCCTTGCTGTTCTTGTTTGTCCTCCCCTGCAGGCCAGGTCGCTTGAAGGTATTTGGTGACCTCTGGTGGAGTGGCAATGGCATGTCCTACCATGGCTTCTAAGGCGTGTAGCCCACAGTGACTGGCAATTTGACGGCACACTCTAATCCTCAGTGGGGTTGCTGGCCTCCAAAGACTGTGATGGTGGCGTGTGTCTGCCTGTTTTTGGGCTTTGGTAGGTTTGTTGTGGGGGTGGGAGTGCTTCAAATCGGCCTGGGCTATCTGTGGTGCTTTGCTGCTATGTGCATGGTTCTGGCGCGTGCTCTTTGGGAGCTGTTTAGATTGTCTTGCTCGGGCTCGGGCCTGTGCTATTCTCTGGTCCCGAGCGTGGGCTCGTTCTGTATCCTCTGCGATCCATGCAGCAGCAGGGCGCGCAGTGGGGCCTGCTTTGGTGAGCTCAATTCCTTCTAGGTCTACATAGTCCATGTGACTTCTGTTGTCGGGGGCACGTGTGTGACTATGTCTGTACAGTAATAAGCCAGTGGAGTGGTGGAGGTAGGCGTCAGCCGCTATGGTCGTGCTGATTGTGCCATCAAATGCTGCCCAGTCTGCTTCAGTCAGTTCCTTTATTTTGTGTGATGTTGCGTAGGGGATTGAGTCCAGGCTGTACCATTTGCCGTTAACAGGGCTGCGTTTCCAGCATATGAAGTGTCCTGGCTGGTGCAGGAACAGTGCATTGCAGCCTTGCGGTGCTAGGGCGAGTACCCGTGCCTTTGCTGAGGTAGTACTGACAGACTGTTGTGGGCGGTTTTGGGGGTTCTCCAGGACAAGAAGGGTTAGGTCTATGGCCCTGAGCAAGGCATTAAACTGCTTGGCTTGCTGCTGACTGGGTCAACTGGTCAGCACATGGCAAGTCGAAATGGGCTGGCCTGACATACATTGGCTAGCAAGGGATCTAGGGTGGGCTGGTGGCAGCCATGGTGTCAGTTTTGGACAGGAACTTGAGTATGCCGTTGGAGCCTAAGTTGGCTCCTTGTGGGTGGCGCTGCCCCCACCGGCGCCCCGCTTTGACGGGGCCATTTGGTAATTGGTAATTGGTAATGGTTGTTGTGTAGTATAGCAGCTTGTTAATAGCCTCCCATCTGAACCATCCGTCGGCATTGCAGTCAGGCCTCTCGCCGTCTGCTGGTCTGGGGACTTGTGGGTGTCGGAGTAGTGCTTGGGCTTCATTTGGAGTGATGATTGCTCTGCCTGCCATTGCATTTAGTGCGTGCAGTGCACAGTTCCCGCGATCTTGGACTTGGCAGTACAGTCCTACTGTTTCTGGTGTGACCCACAGTGTGTTTGAGGAGGGAACCTGAGGCTGCGCATCTAAGTGATCCCGGTTGCGCATCAAAGTTTCATCGCACGTTCCGCTGGGCTCTTTGTGATCGATCATTATAACATCTTCTTCCTCACTGTCAATCATCATAGCCTCTTCGTCCTCATTTTCACTCATTATAGCATCTTGTCTCTCACCATCAGGTTCAAAGAGGGGGTTCACATGGTACTGGCGATCGTATCTCGAGGTATGCAGGGGTCGTGCGACATGTTCTGGCTGGTGGGCATGTGGCGTGGGTGGGTTCTGTTTGGTCGATGCCTTAGTGCTGGTGCTGCCAAGGGCCAGTCCAGGGACTGCTGCTCCAAGCATATCATCGATTCGTCTGCTGCCATGCTCCGGTTTTGGTCTGCACTTGACTGTGTAAGGGGCTTTCGAACAGCGCTTCTGTGTAGTCCTGGGGATCTTGCCTCCGCCTTGCATGCTTGGCAGAAGGGGAGGGACAGGGCGGAGTACTGCCATGGTGTGCTCTGTACTGCCAATAACCCCGGGTTTCTGCACCGGACCCTTACCAGAGATCTTGTGCTGGCTGTTCCTGCTGCTCTGCTCTCTTTGCACCTTCTTTGGCGTAAGCATCACCTATTTGCTGGCCGATCTGGGCGGGTAGTGAGCGTCGTGCATATGTGTGCTGCCTGAGCAGTGTCATGGCGTCAGAGGGTAGAGCTCGTGCTGGCTCAAGCGGTCTTAGTGCGTGTCGTGCGGCTTTGGGCAGGCGTTTTACATATAATTTCCGCTCATGCGAGCTTGCTACGGCTGAGATTCCAAAATGTTCCAGGAAATAGTCTGCAGGGAGCCAGGCCCATTGTTCGGGCGTTACACGGAGCTTGTTTGCTGGCATCAGCCCTTGGCCTGCAGGAACAGCTGCATACAGATGGGTGTCCACTGGGTCCTGGATGATTGAGAATGTGTTGTTCACCCATGAGGGAATCAGCCGGTCCTCCAGTCTGGGCATCACCAGCAGGTGAGTTTGACAGTACACCCACACAGTCTTTGGGGCAGCATGGCATGGTTCCTGGCAGCATGCAGCAACTCGGTTCTGGTGCAGTGCCATTTGCAGCAGCTGCTTGTAAGTGGTATTGCTAGGAGGGTTAGTATCCTGCGGAATTTGGCAGTAGCTCCTTCGGTTGTGGCCTTTAACCTCAGTTTGGGTTTGGTATTGGGGCAGGCTGCATATAAGATCACTGTGAAATGTGTAAATCTTGTACGGGCTCGTGTAGAGCTGTAGAGATATAGGCCGTTTTGGATCCGAGCATGTCATGATCTGCACATTGACATGCCCTTCGCTGGTTTTGAAGTCAGCAGCAGTAAGGTCAACCCTCAGCGGCTCCGCTTCAGTGTTAGTTGGTGTGAGCTGCAGCCGTATAACCACTCTTTCGTATTCTAGTATGGCAGTGTCCTTGAACCGCATGGAGTAGCAGTGCATTCGCTGTGCTCGCCCAGCTGCCATTTGGGTGCTCCGCTTGTCATGTCGTGCTCGAGCTATCTTCACATAATGCCAGGGACTCCTGGCTACTGCTAATTTATTGCTACTTGACCTCAGGTCTGCATCTTTTGTAGGAGTCAGCTGCATTCTGGTGCCTGCTGTACATGCCTTTAGCTGATTGTCATCCTGCTGTCTCTGATTGCAGTTAGTACCCCCCTTTGGTTTTGAGCAGTATTGTAATGCCATTAGAAGCATACTTGCATTTGAGTACAGCACACATGCTTCCAGCAGGTGCTGGTAAAAGGTACTGCTGCAACCATGATCAAACATGCATAGGGCTGCATTGTTCCCTTGAGTTACCTGGATTACTGAGGTTGTGTGCTGCCTCCTTGTTCGCAGGGGGAGGTAGTTGGGCTTTGTTAAGGAGCCAGTCTTTGGCGTGGTGGCAGCAGAGCTGCAGCTGCTCAGGATCCTGTGCTGGGTGAGCACTTCCTTATCTCCAGTTGCTCCGTCCGCTGCGATGCTGAGGCTGGTGGCCTGAAGAAAGGCTGTAGAGGCTTTGGTTAGTCTGCCAAGTCCTGTTGGGGAGTGCAGCATTGGCTGGTTCGCTGTGGGCTGCTTAGGCGTCGAGATGGACGCGATGCGCTGTTGGCCTGGTTCTGGGCTCGCTGCTGAACTTCTCATAGGTTCTTTCTCTGTTTGTTGGGGGCATTCTTGCTGCATGTATCCACTCCTGGTATCAGCATTGGTATCTGCATGTTTTGGCTGCTTTGAGTCCCGTGATCCCTGCTGGTTGTTCCACAGTGCGGTCTGGTCTGGCCGGCCGGCCTCTGGCAATGGTAACTGGACGCGTACGGTCCCTTTATATGTATTATCTTGTGTACAGCCTCGCGCTGTGTTCTTTGGGGTGTTCAAACTGTTTTCTGGGTTCGCGCCCAGATGCCCTGGCTCGGGAGGGAGCCCATGGAACGCCTGTCTATCCATCCGGACTCGACAGGGAAGCTCACACAGCGCATCCGACCCTACCTGGCTAAGGATTGGCTGCCATGCTGCTTCGTCCAGGGCTCCGCCCTTTCGCTCAGCCGCAAGACATGCACGCAGATGTGTTAGCGTCTAAACAGTCTTCATGCAAAACATTTCTATCCAGTAGCCTACGCCTGATAAGGTAAGGCTTCTATAATGACGGAGGTAGTGCCAGTAAATGGGCACGTGCTGGAGTCGCTCACATGGCATAGATACCCCCTGCGGTAACACCCCCTGAAACACTGTGCTGCTTGCCTGCTTTACAAACATGGACCAACCGCACCTGAACATGCAGACCGCCAGGACTGTGGTCGTAACCAGATTGGGAACAAACACAACCATCAGCATCACATACCCCACCCAGCTGCCCCACACCTGTGCAATGGTCACGGCATCCATGACAACATCAGTTATCACAAAACCTGGTCGTGCCAGGTTATGAAGCAGCAGAACATACGGCAGAATCCAGCTATGTTGCACCATCCTTGCAACCCTCTTAACATACCGCATGCTTTGGTGTAACCAGCCATTCTGCTCTGCAGCCTCTCCACCTGAGCACTGCCTGCTGACGCTATCCCGCAGCCCACGCTTCCGTAGCAACAACCCAGCTACTAACATACACACAAATGAGAAAGGAAGCACCACCATGAGACCCAACAGTGCTTCATAAGCATATTGATACCTACAACCATCGTCCTTCCAGTTCGTCTTCAACCAGTCCCAAGCGCTCTGATTGGAATAAAGACGCTGTATACCCATGGGTATAGGGCAGGAATCTTGCCTTTGATATACACTGGTATCTACATTTGTGTTGTTACACTGCTGCACACAAGCCTCTTGAGCCCTACACCAAGTAATATCACCGTATGACACATGGCACAAACTTCGCCAACTTGAGGGCATGCTGCCACGGAACCCTCCCGGAGGGCCCCTTTGACATGACAAGTCCGCATGTGTCAACTGTGGAATGTTTGCCCATAATTCAGGCAACTCTCCAGAAAGCTGGTTGCAGGAAACGTCAAGCTCATTCAGACCTGTCAGTGACCCCAGCTCTGGAGGTAACGTACCATTCAGATGATTGTTTGACATTTTAACTGTACGCAACCCCTGCAGCCAACCCCAACTGGGAGGAATGCTCCCAGACAAGGTATTTCCCATGAGATCGAGCCGCTCAAGGGTGCGTAACGAACTCCATTGGGGAGGGAGCGGCCCTGATAGGTTGTTGCCCGCAAGGTTCAACTCCATCAGAGCAGTCATTGAGCTCCACTGAGGAGGAAGCGGCCCTGATAGGCTGTTGCCACTAAGGTTCAGGTGTACCAGAGCGTGCATTGAGCCCCACTCAGGAGGAAGCATGCCTGTTAGGTTGTTGCCACTAAGGTTCAGGGCCCTCAGAGCACTCATTAAGCTCCACTCAGGAGGAAGATTGCCTGATAGGCTGTTGCCACCAAGGTCGAAGTCTTGCAGAGCACTCATTGAGCTCCACTTAGGAGGAAGATTGCCTGATAGGCTGTTGCCACCAAGGTCGAAGTCTCGCAGAGCACTCATTGAGCTCCACTCAGGAGGAAGATTGCCTGATAGGTTGTTGTCAGCAAGGTTCAGGGCCTTCAGAGCATTCATTGAGCCCCACAGAGGAGGAAGGGTTCCTGAAATTTCTCTGCTGGCCAAGTTTATGCTGCAGCAGCAACCAGAAATCATGGCAGGGGCAATAGCTGTCAGCAAGAACACATCGCGCCTTTTGCCCGTAATCGAATTAACTTCGTTTGATATAGCGCTTGCCAATGATTGTGCAGGATTACAATAATGGCTGCTGCTTACGCTCACTAATGCATGATGCCTACCAAGCTAAAGGATCAGGGCGTTTTGGACGCCAAAGCGCCCTGAACCATTGCGGCCCGCTTCAGGATGCGCTTGATTGGTCAAACTTCATTTAAATCGATTCAAAACATTGCTATGACTGGAATGGTGAGGAGTACTTTGCATGACACATAGAGAGCAAGCACATGCCTGGACAGTTGATGGCACTACTCAAACAGCCCTGCAGTCCATCCACTTACTCGGCCATGCAGTTTTGCCGCATTCTCATTGATGCTGTTGTGAGACTCACATTCATCGAAACTAGGTGACTTGTTAGTTGACTTTCTGGCACGGGTTATGCTGCTAGAACGTAGCCGTGAAGTTAGTATACCCACAAGGACATTAAAAGGACTCACAGTGGAGGTATCCACACAGTATAAGCAACCCCATGCACCACTGATTCACAGTGCAACTGTTCTGCTAAGGCTGTGCAGTGGCAATATCCAAGCAGCCAAATGTGGTTTCATCATGCCTCAAACAAATGTATTGGTTGAAATATTTCACAGCTAGGTTATCACCGATGCGTGCTGCAAGTGCCTCACCTTGCCACCAAGTAAGGAGGGTATGTTTGTCTGCCAACACCAAGAAAAGGGGTGTCCGGCTCCCCGTCGGTGTTGCACTCTTGTTCAGCCACGATCTGCCGCCAGCTGGTGACAATTGCTGATAATAGCACTGCAGGGAATGCAGATGCATGTCTGTGAGTGGCGGCAAAACAGGACAAAGCAGCAGTCATGCTTGATTCACATATAGACTCCACTTACACGCTAGTCTTCGTGACACTGATTACATAACCTACAATGATCTGCATTGGCAGTCCATTAGGGGATGCCGTCAGGAGGTAAGAGGCCTCTCCTGCATGTATTTGTAGGACTGCATGATGCGGGTCCGCAGAAAATTGAACGCACCCAAGACACTCTACAGCCAACTACAGTGGTTAGAGGGAAGGGATGCATACCAGCTACCTCTGTACTCCCCCCCACTCTCGGCAACCTCCAGCACAATATCAGTTCCGACACCAATCTATGGTACAAGGTGAAGCCAATACTTGTGATGCACAAAGCCGATCATTATGGAATGGCACATTTCCTTGGCAGAAGTCCTCTTCACGTCTCAACGGCAATGAAGTCCACACATCTGCTGATGGACATACCTTTTAATGGATGATATAGCCTGTAGCACTTTGGGCCCGGAGGTGGCATACCTTCTGCAGTGGCACAGGCAGTGACACAACCTAGTTAGTAGCGGCAGCAAGTCATGCTAGAAATGTGGTGCCAACTGCATCACAGCAGCTACTGGAAATGACTATGGTGCTCCTGCTTGTACTCTGTCTCGCGCTCCTCTCATTGATTCCTTCACAAGGACCCATATGACCATTTGCATGTTTTGCTGGATGCCCAATATTAAATTGCCTTGCGGGCCAGAAGAGAACTGTAAAGAAACCTACGCAAAGCCTGCAAACAAGCCTCTTGAGACCTACACCAAGTACTCATCAAGCGAGGAACGACCAGGGGCATGCTGCCATCAAAACTCTCGTTGTTTTCAACATAGTAAGTCTGCTATCACCAAATTGAAAAGTTTTTCAATGGAGGCAGCACTCCTCCTAAGAGCTGATTGCAAGAAATGCCCAACAGCTTCAGGTACCCCAGGTTTGGAGGGTAGGCAACTATTAGCTGATCATCTGACAATTCCAACAGAAAGCCACCGCAGCATGCCCCTGCAGCCCCAGTAGCAAACAACTGCGAGGGATGCTCCCAGACAAGGCATTACCTACGAAACCCGGGCTGCTTAATGACCACCACTGAGGAGGCAGCGTGCGGTTTAGTAGGTTGTTGCCAGGAGAAAGTCTCAGGTCCGTCAGAGAACTCATTGCGCCCCACTCGGGAGGAAGCGTGCCTGATAGGTCGTTACCACTAAGGTCCAGCCATGTCAGAGCATTCATTGAGCTCCACTCAGGAGGAAGGGTGCCTGATAGCTTTGGGCCATTAAGGTCCAGAGTTACGAGATCAGTCAGTGAGCTCCACTGGGCAGGGAGGGTCCCTGACATGGAATCATTCATCAATGTTATGCTGCAGCAGCAAGCAGAATCAACGTAGGCCCAATGACTGTCAGCAAGAAATCACCCGTTCAGGATCAGACAGCTTCAATCCAAAGACTGGTTGCGATGGTCTGCTGGTTCTGCTGACCTAGCATGACTATGCCTACCAAGAGAACAGAGAGGAATTGTTACATAATCAGAGCTTCGTGGGATCACCGCACCGCTGCCCCTGCTTCAGACTGTGTGCTTGGTTGCCCTGGATCTTGATTTCCACGCACTAGCGCTGTGATTGGGTAGGAGAAGAAATACTCCTGCATGATACGTGGAGAGCAGGCATTTGGTCAGCTGATGAATGCCACTGCACCATTAACCCACAAAGCTATGGGACTGGGAAGACTGTCAGTCCTTCAGAACCAGGAGAGTCTTTACTACGAGAGTCGTTACTGGTACTACTGGTCCTGCTGGCAGAATATGACCGCAGGCTGAAGCAAGTAAAATCCACAAGGGCATTCACTGGAGGCCTAGCCGAGGTATAATACATCATATACTGTCACCCCATGCACCACTCATTTATTGTGGCCGCTGTCTACCAGCGCTATTTAAGCAGGCGAACGTGTTCTGATGATGGCACAGATATCACGGAGACATGTAGTAGGGGGCTGCTACTGCCTGGTTACGTGTGTGCTGCGCCTGCCTCACCGTTGTACTATCGGTCCGTTAGGGCCGCCAAGACAAGAAAGTTCATCCCAACTCAGATATACCGGTAGAACAGACAGGCACACGTCGCACCGCCCATCACGCACATCTTGATGCCAGCGGGGCACATTGGCTGATAGTAGCACTGCATGGTGGAGCGGGAAAGGCAACCACGTCTAAGTTTAGTCTAAGTATGTGAGTGTACAGCAGGACGAAGCAGCGGGCATGCTTGATTTGCAGGTAGACTTTGGAAACCTTTTGAAGATGAACCCACGGCACGGCACGGCACGGCAGAACCCATGGCACGGCACGGCACGGCAGGCTAGTTGAATAACTGAGGAAAAGGCATAGCCTCTTCTACAGGGGGTTCGGACTCTTTTGTCTCATGCACTGACGAATGATGCATCTGCAGCCTAAGAAAATACCATGAAGAGGTTTAGAGGCCCCCTTGCATGTTAGTTCACTTTTTACACTTTAGAGACCACTGTGATTATAAGCCTGCAATGTGATGATCTCAGGCATGCATCTAGCTCTGTGCTCCTGTGCAGCTTACCAGCAGCACAGCTCAGTAAGATTCATGCTGACCTACGTACAAGCACTGACTGATGCGCTGCCTTGTGATGAAACTGAAGCGAATGAATGAGGACTTGCTCAAAGCTTTCGGTACTTTTACACGGATTTCAGGATCTATATGCTTTAGTGTCCACCGTCATGAACATACCTTTCTCTTGTTCTGAAAGTCTGCCGCCGCATTGACCGAGTGTGGTGCCACCTGCTGCAATGGCAAGGACAGTGACAGAAACTTAGTACTATAGCTGTGCTGCAAGTAAGTGGTGGTAGAATTGTAGTAGGTGCCAACTGAGTGTATCACAGGCAGCTAATGGCATTGTTTGAAATGTTGTCCCATTATGCTGTGATACTGATTGAGTATAGCCACACCGTGCCGCAGACTGTATGAAACAGCCAACTAAGACTTCTGCCCAATGCATGGCGCTGTCTGCTGGTATTCAGTCTCATGGTCCTGATGATTCATTGAACTCCTGGAAAGCTACAACCATATGGGTTTCAACACAGGAAGCCCAGCAGTCAATTAGGCTGCCTCCCAGGCCCAGAAAGAGCTAGCCATGGACACGGACAGAAAACTATGCAAAGCCGAAAAGAACTAAGTCCTGCATCTGTTCTAGTAGTTGTTCTAGCTAAGTGGACCTTGCGGCAGTCAGTTTCCGAGAAACGGCCTTGGCCTTGCCACTCTGCCAAGGCCCGTTTTTCTGTCTGGGTGGAATCGGCTGTCTAAATAAACAGCCCATGAGTACATAACAAAGGCTAGACAGAAACAGCTTGGCATGCAGGTACAGTAGTCTGAGCAAGCATGCACCCGAGTTGGCCCTGTGCTTTTTGCAGCCTTGCTTTCAGCGCGATTGAGTAGCATTTCTCGCGGTGGTCTGACTCAGTGTCGAATCGGCCCTGCCGCTAGTATCACGCACGGCATCTGGATGCAGCTGCGGCTGCAATTTAACTGCAACTGAATCGAAGAATACACTGCTAGCCACACACCATACTGGAGGAGCTCCCAAGATGATTGGCTTGGAGTTACCTCTGCACCTTGCTGACTCACCATTAGGCTCCTCCATTGTTGGTGCCACAGCTGCTGGACAGGCCAGCATCAGCAGCAGAAGCAGCTCTAATGCTCTCCTGGCTTGCATCTGATTTCAGCGTATTGGAGTTGCTGACAGCAAGTGTCAGATGGATCACTTCCAGCCCTGCAGACTGCTGGAAGGCTGCACGAAGGTCAGTTCGTTGCTGTCTGATGTACTGAGTTGCTGCCACCGGCCACTTGCCAGTTGCTTGAGGCAGTCCCACCTTGGCCTGGCCTGGGCTTGAACTTCAAATGCAGTTTCAACCAGTAGGTGAACTGAACACCTTCATTATGGCTCGGAACGAGAGGACGGCGAGGAATCTATCGAGCCTGCAGTGCAAATTCGTTCGCTTGGAAACCGAACCAAAGTGCATTAGCTGGTGGCCGTTTCGCTCAGGGCATGAACTAGATGCCTTCAGTGAGCTGGGCCTTACTATATAGTCAATACCCGGCCCGAGTGGCGCTAACAAGAGCTATGACTGGGCTTGGGCACTCTCACTGATGACTTGGCGAGGAGCTTGCCTTGATTGCAGACGATCTGTCCCTGCCAAGTGCTATTGTGAGGTGCTGCCACCGCCGGCGCCAGGTGCCCTGTAACTAGTCAGTAACTCCCTCGGATCCTGAGATTATGAAACCTGGGGGCCAAGGCTGGCCACTGTACACTGGGAGGTTCACTACACTTCTGGCTTCCGATCTACTTGTCAGCGGCTAGGCGTCCTCGGGGCGGGGTCACTTACCGGCCGGGCATCCCACAGGGCACCCACAGGGAACTACCCTTGCCACATCCGCCCATCTTTCGCCGGTCCAATGAGTTGACCTCCCCGGGTGTACCTGAGCCCACTGACACACTACCCCGGCCACCAGGTAGGGGCGCTCCGCCCGCCCCCCCCCCCGGACCGACCGTTAGTCGGTTGAAGTTTTATGCTGTGTGTCGAAAGACCGAAGTTCGAAAGACCGAAGTTGAGTCCTTGAGCGGTGCCAGCGGGGAGCTGCACCGATTTCCTCGTCAAGCTGGCTTCTGAACGGACTGGCTCAGAACAGTTGCACATGTTGCACATGTGCACAGTTGCACACTGTACAGTGTTTCAGTTGGTGCTGCAGCACTTGGCACTTGGCACACCACCACAACTCTGAGAGGCTCGGCAACCGATTTCATATCTCCCTGCTGGATGTCAAGGGAGCAATTGACACTGAGCTGTCGAAGGGCATATGGTGGATACTTAGTAGGCACAACATGGCAACACATGCGCTGTGTTCTTAAGGTTGTTAAGCCCAGATAAGTATGGTATATGCAACAGAGAAGCTTGTTGCTGTATGTGAGTGTGTATATACCATGAGGGTGGCCGCATGTTTTCCTCATAAGTCTGGTGGCTCTGATGTGACATGTTTTATCACCTGTCAGAGGTTCTTGCCAATACAAATACGTATTTAGATCTGTTTGATTCAAAACTTCTGAGGATGCATCCGATCTTGAAGAGCTTACGAAAGCTCAGGCAAATGTGTTATCCCAGTGGTTTGAACTGCTGATAGGTGTATGTATCTAGGTGTTGATTCTTACCATGGATCTGTGTGGTGTCCATGTTCCGTTGAACGGCAAAGAAATGGAGTTTGACCCCAGTGTGTTTGGTTGTTTTGATCTACCTGCCCTGTGTGCAGCCACACCTTGTTTGTATCATATTGACAGCTAAGGTGTAAAAACAACAAGGAGCATCCAACAATAGATGCTGCTCAGGTGTAGTTCATACATATGCTGATAGCTTGATCCAGGAATCAGCAGAAGCACATAAGGAACTGAGAACCAGCGCCAGCGCCCCTGTGTTTTTGCCTGTACCACCTCCAAGAACCAGCGACAGCACCACATACAAGCAGCAGCAGCAGCCGGCCAGCAAATGCAGAAAAGCACGAGACACAGAGTGAAGTAGCAGCAGCAAAAAAAACAGCCGAGCAGATGGAGAAGAGCTCGATGTATAAGAGAGGCAGCAGCAGCAAAACAACAGCGAGAAGTTTGACACTGTGAGACACAGAGAAATAGCAGCAGCAAATCAACAGCGGGCCAAAAGGACAAAGTGCAGAATAAAAAGAAGCAGCAGCAGCAACACAACAGTGAGAAGATGGGGAGAAGATGAAAACAGAAGCAGCATAGCAACAGGGAGCAGACCGGAGAAGAGCAACAAGTAAAGAGAAGTGAGCATCAGCAGCAGGAAAGGGACTGATAGGTGAGATCAGACCTTATGATCCCTAAGATTATAGCTTGCACTGCTCCCTAGCAACTAGATCACATTGCGGCTGACAATTTGCAAGTCCCTAGAGAGAGCAGGACAAGCAGCAGGCAGAAGTATATGCAGTACATGCAGGCAGCAGCAGCAGCTGAGACCACCGAAGAGGTTCCAGTTGAGGTTCATGTTTGGGACTCCACGCTTGAACATATCAATTTTAGTTCTACTTTAGCAGCATAATGGCGTGTGCAAATGATTCAGACAGGAACAGAAGGAATAGCAGAAGCAGCAGCAACTGAGCCAAGCAGAAGACAGGGACAGCACAGGGGCATTGCATCTGCGTCACTCAGCAACAGGAGCGGGTGTACTGGGAACTAAAGAGGGGTTGCTTCTCACCATTGCGAGTTCCATCTATCTACCAATGAACTCTAAGGAAGATGTCTTCAGTAATGGGCACAAAACACTGGCGGCAGCACTACTCTGAGCAGTAGCAAAAACTAGCTGAGGACAAGCAGACGGAGTCAGTAGCAACATGTTACAACGAGGAGCAGCAGACCAAAAGCCAGCAGGCAGCAACAGGAAACGAGGAGGAGCAGTAGACAAGACCAAAAGCAGCAGCAGCAGGTAACAATGAGGAGGTGTAGACTAGACGAAAAGCAACAGCAACAGCAACAGCAGCAGCAGCAGCAGCAGCAGCAGGGATGGCAGCAGCAGGGATGGCAGGAGCAGTAGACAAGACGGGAAATAGCAGGAGCAGTAGACAAGACGGGAAACAGCGCAGCAGCAGCAGCAGCAGCAGCAGCAGCAGCAGCAGGATATGAGGATAAGCAGTAGATCAGACGAAAAGCAGCAAGAGCAGCAGGAAACAATGAGGAGCAGTAGACGAGACTAAAAGCAGCAGCAGCAGAACTACAGCAACCGCAGGAAACAAGGAGTAGTAGTAATAGAGGCCGAAAGCAGAAGCAGCAACAGGAGACAATGAGGAGCCGGAAATCAAATGGAAACAGCAGCAGCAGCTGCAGCAGGGAATGAGGAAAAGCGGCAGATTAGACGGAAAGCAACAAGAGCAGGAGGAAACAGTAAGAGCAGTAGACAAGACCAAAAGCAGCAGCCACAGCAGCAGAAACGAGCAGGTGCCATAGATGAGACCGAAACCAGCAGCAGCAGCAGAACACACGAGGAGGACCAGCAGAATGAAAGCAGCAACAGCACCAGCAGAAGCAGCAGCAGCAGGGAACCATGAGGAGCAGTAGACTAGACAAAAAGCAGCAGCAGCAGGCCGTGCTATGGATCCCGCTTTAGAAAGTTCATGGCAGGAAGGGTTTGTTGCGTTCATGGTGGGCCACACCGCTACACGCCACTCACCCTGGTGAGTCCGCACTGAGGGAAATGCAGGGAGCAAAGCGGTATATCATCTCCAGAACCTGAACTGATAGCAGTGCCCGGCAGGCAATTTCTGAATGAAGCCCACCTGCCTGTATCACAGCATGAGCAACAACCGCGTAGGTCATTGTGGCCATCAACCTGACTGCTTGCTGAGGCTTCACTCCTGCATTGATCTCCCGGTCCCTGGCAGCCCTGCAGCCTGCCTGCAGTGGACGCACGTCTGCTCCGACTCTGGAACTTTAACTAGTGTGAAGGCCACCAAAATAATATGGCATATTCAAGCAATACCCATGCACTAATTCACACCCGGCAGTCAAACTACACAACTGAACTATGTTATCACCTACTGCAATGTCATACCGCATACTTACACTGCATGCCCGGTACATAAATTAGTATAGCAAACCCATTGCTTGCAGAGTCCTTGGCTTCGGGGTTAAATAATAGGCGTGGGTTTAAGCATCTCGCCAGCATGCTCAGAGCACACTATAAAATCATGCGACTTGATCAGTGGGCAGAAGCCCCCACCCACCATAGGATCACACCCTACAAAAGGTGAGGGCTCCGCTATGTAATTCCGCTAGCTCTCTTGATGTCTGATTGTCTCCACACTCGCCGTCTTAGCTCTCAATCTCAGTATCGGTTTCTCTCAACACACACTAACAAACTGGTTGGAGTCATGTGGCGGGTGCTGCACGGCCCGACTAAAGCTGTGCAGTGATCTATCTCATAAAAAAGGTAAGGGCTCCGTGGAATCCTTACACCAAGCAACCCTTCCACAGTTACACGCTGGAGAACAGTACACGGTCTCCCTGCGTTCATCTCTCTTTCTCTCTCTCGGCTTGATTAGCACCTCATCATGCTGCTGCAACTAGCCATATGCACTAGTCAGCACTTTGACCATAGGTGACCGGTCCCCGCTGCTCCATAGATCTTGCCTCGCCCAAACTCTGCCTTTCGTTATTCTTTAGGAGTACCTAACTTCAAACCAACTTAAGGAGTCGCGACAGCAATGCGTGTCGGACCGAAGGACTACGGAGGGCCGGGGGCCGAGTCAGGTCACCGTCACGCCGGTCCTAAGTGTCCGGAATCTATTCACAGCTTTTCCTGATATGCTTTCAGTGCATGCTTGTTGTACCTGCTAGCATACCACACGAAGTAGCTTGTTTTGCACGCAAGACTTGGCTTAGTCAGCACGCCCGGTACCGCATGCCAACGCATGCGACCGGAAATCGTCAAAGGATGCTTCGGCAGGATCTAATTGTGCACTGTACGCTCATAACATGTGTGCCATAAGCTTTTAACAACAAAGCCGGATTCCGTCCGAACTGCAAACAGAAGTGTTGCAGCCGTAGGCCAGTGAAGATGCACCGAACCCGAGTCGCTCTTGGCCAAGCCTGATAAAGGTCCATGCGGTAAGGCCCGCACGCAGACTGGAAATGGAAGTAATAGAATTAATCTGAAAGTTCACTTCTTTTCTCGCTCAATGCATGCCTGCCCAGGTACAACTGCCTCCCTCTCCATTCACTTCGGAGGGGCTCGATGCATGAGCTAGCAGCGCTTCTATCCATCACTATTCCATCGCACAGAAACACATGCAGGCACACCGATACGCATCCACACATCAACGTCCCCCAAGCGACAACAGTTGCCAGTCCATCCGGCCAACGCAGTTCCGTCGGCAACCAGTACACACCAGCTAAAATCATCGCCAACACTTGCAGCACCTATCCACCAAGCTCCTTCCCGCTTCAGCATATGCGGACAGCTCAACCGTGACCACTTCCTGAAACCCCGCCAATTCATGAGGCACCACCTTTTCCACAACCTGACCTATAACCCAAGCAGCCCTCCTCAAAATCGTGGTGTTGAAACCAAGTATAAGCCCTGTAGCACAGGCAATTGCACTGCCACTGCGGCTTCTTTGTGTTTGTAACGTAATTGTTTACCGCCTGCGGGCGGGCTTGGCAGCGGCACCCTTGGCATCCTCTGCCAGCTCCCCCATGCGGTTCAACTGGTTGAACAAAGGCTGCAGGATGTTGAAGCCCACCCAGCCAATGGCAGGAATGAACAGCAGGGAGATGGTGCCCAACCTGCAGAACAAGGCAGGATGGTAATTGGTCAGTGATACTATAGCCATACTAGACTTAGATGCATTTATACAGTCACACCAACATTTCTGCAGGCTGGTACTGCAAAAGTGATCAGCAGTGTTACAACCATGGCAGACAAGCAGGAAAACAATCACAGCAGCTTCAGACCTTGTGGTCAGATGGACTTACAATGACAATCCTCACTCAGATCTACTGTATCAAGCATATGCTGTACAAAATAATGAAGCTATTGTTACAAATAGGACCTTGCCACAATCAGGAACCATCATAGGCATAACATGGCTACCTTCCAACTCAAGGCTATGTGCATGTTGCCAGTAACTTGCAACTGCCGCCAAGCTTCCATACCTAGCTCGATCTAAATCTGCTAAGCTGCCAGAAAGCGCCTACAGTTGTCATGGCATGCACAAGTCTGCTATCAACTGTGCAGGCAAGAAAAGCACTTCCGCTGACTTCTCTTTCCAAATACGTAACAAGGCAGATTTCAGCATGCAAACAACAGTGATTCGAACTTGAATCGCTGAGAGTGCAGCAGCAGCTACTAGAGGCGGGTGCTGCTCCAGTCAAGTCAGTAGTCACCCATGCTGGCAACAGTTTCTTCTTCAGTTCCAGTGACCCCCTACAAGCTCCTACCTGTTGTCAGAAGCTGCCAGCTGGCTGAGCTCTGTAGCAGCGTCTGCCTGCTGTGCAGCTGCCAGGCTCAGGGCAGCACCCAGACCAACTGCAGCACCAGCAATGCCACGCTTGGCCTTCTTGGGCTTGCTGACTGAGCCCTTGGCATCCTCTGCCAGCTCCCCCATGCGGTTCAACTGGTTGAACAAAGGCTGCAGGATGTTGAAGCCCACCCAGCCAATGGCAGGGATGAACAGCAGAGAGATGGTGCCCAACCTGTGGACAGCAGGAGAAGCAGGGGGAAAGCTTGGTTAGCAATCAGCATTTCTGCAACACATCATCATTTGTAGAGTAGCCAGAGTAGCTTTCTTGCCAAACAAAATGGTAGAAAACCCCAAGCTGATAACGGCATCATCATGATGTTGGAGCGACCAGCATCATCTTTATGAGAAGCAATCCACAGTACAGCTTCAGGGCCATGCCACACCCACAGCACGACTCCAGTAGCAGTCTGGTGGCGTGTCTGGGAAGAGCAAGACCATGATAAGAGCTGGTACCATGAGATACATGAGAAGGAAGACCGTCCTGGACCATTCCCAAAAGGCCTTGAAAGTGGTGTTCAAACAGCACCTTAGAAATCCAGGGTAACACCCTGAATAACACCACTTTAGTCTGGCACCTTTCTACGGACCTTAGCCACTCAGGTGCAGTCGGTAATTGCAGTTACTAAGCGAGTGCTTCAAGCTACAGCTCCCAAACTCCTGGAACACGTGCATGCTGCTGCCTAGTATCACCCTCTCCACGTGCCAATGCCTACGCCATGCAGCATATGCCATGACCTCCTGCAGGGCCGACTGCAAAACCCTTAGCACATCTGCCAATGCTCTTTGGCAGACCCCGCAATTCTAACTGCGCACTGTAACCTGAGGTCCCCATGTCTGCCCTCCTAAAACTGCAGGTCTCAACCATCGTGCGCACATGGCACCTCCTAGAAGCTAGAAGACATAGGTTTGGGGTGGTGCTTGCAATGTATTTTCATCACTGCATTCTGCATTCCTCCGTCCAGCACTCTCCCTGCCATTGGTTACCTGTCCCCAGCATCCAGAAGGTGCTGTAAGTTACTGCTGGCTGCCACGTCGCAGGTCCCCCTAGTATGCTGCTACTGCTGCTATACAAGACAGATCAGTGCACAGCCCTCAGACCGTGCAGCACCCGCCACACGACTGCCAACTAGTGCTAATGCTGCTATATCAAATGTCAAACAGGCCCCTTACGCATAAAGCTATTGCATGGAACCGAGACCAACTCCTTTAACAAAAAGCGCCCCCCATCCTTGTTAACCCTTTCTCCCTGTTGCTGCTGATGCATGCCAGGCTCTACCTTTGTCCCTGTGTGTCCACTACACCATGTTCCCATGCTCCTCACCCTTCTCCCCCTACAAGCTCCTACCTGTTGTCAGAAGCTGCCAGCTGGCTGAGCTCTGTGGCCGCATCTGCCTGCTGTGCAGCTGCCAGGCTCAGGGCAGCACCCAGACCAACTGCAGCACCAGCAATGCCACGCTTGGCCTTCTTGGGCTTGCTAACTGAGCCCTTGGCATCCTCGGCCAGCTCCCCCATGCGGTTCAACTGGTTGAACAAAGGCTGCAGGATGTTGAAGCCCACCCAGCCAATGGCAGGGATGAACAGCAGGGAGATGGTGCCCAACCTGTGGACAGAGGAAGAGGAAAGCATACCATTGGCAGAGCTTGGTTAGCAGTCAGCACCCGTGGTAAAAAACACATCGTCATGAATATGCTGAGGCCAGAGTCACTTCTGCAAAACAAAGTGCTACAAATGCCGCCTGTTAAGAGAACCATCATTTTGCTGCACCAACCAGCACCATCTTTGTAAGACGTAGACCTGCCCCAAACAGTGGAAGAAAGGCATGGGCAATGCATGAGGATAGATAATCTTCTAAGAATAGTGTTGTGAATGGGGAAGCTTTGTAATCTCTGGGGAACCTTGCACAGAACAGCTTCATGGGCCATGCAGCACCCACAGCATGACTCCAGCAGCAGTTTAGTGGCGTGCATTGAGAAATCATTAGTTCAAAATTAACCAAGAGCTGTAACGAAAAAGCCAAGAAGGCAGACCATCCAGGACCATTCCAGAAATGCTAACTGCGAGTGCTGTTCAAACAGCATGTTGTGTGATTGGCCAACAATTCCAGCACAATGCCCTGGATAACATCAGCTGTAGTTTGGCATATTTCCTGTGCACCATAACCACTCACACAACTGCTCCAAGATACAGCTTTTTAATGTCTGAAACAAGCAACAAGTTGTGTTTGCTGCTACTCGGTACCACCCCCTCCCCCTCCACACGCCAAGGCCTACTCCATGCAGCATATGCCACGACCTCCTCTGCAGGGCCGATTGCAAAACCCTTAGCACAGTTGCCATTGCTCCTTGGCAGACCCTGTGATTGCCAACTGCGCTGTAACCTGGTGTCCCCATGTTTGCCTTCATTAAACTGCTGATCTCAACCATCCGGCGCACATGGCAGCTTCTAGAAGCTAGAAGACTTAGGTTCGGGGTGGTGCTTGCAGCTTGTTTTGATCAATGCAATCTGCATTTCTCCGTTCCAGCACTCTCCCTGCTATTGATTACCTGTCCCCAGCCCCCAGAAGTCGCTGTAAGCTGCTCCTGGCTGACCAAGTACGCAGGCCCCCCTAGTATGCTGCTACTGCTGCTATACGAGACAGGTCACTGCACAGCCCTCGAACCGTGCAGCACCCGCCACACAACTGCCAACTAGTTCGAAAGCTGCTATATCATATGCCAAACCGGCCCCTTACGCATAAAGCTATTGCATGGCGCCAAGACCAACTCCATTGACAAAAAGCGCCCCCCCAGCCTTGTAAAGCCCTTCTCCCTGTTGCTGCTGATGCATGCCATGCTCTACCTTAGTCCCTGTGTGTCCACTACACCATGTTCCCATGCTCCTCACCCTTCTCCCCCTACAAGCTCCTACCTGTTGTCAGACGCTGCCAGCTGGCTGAGCTCTGTAGCGGCATCTGCCTGCTGTGCAGCTGCCAGGCTCAGGGCAGCACCCAGACCAACTGCAGCACCAGCAATGCCACGCTTGGCCTTCTTGGGCTTGCTGACAGAGCCCTTGGCATCCTCGGCCAGCTCCCCCATGCGGTTCAACTGGTTGAACAAAGGCTGCAGGATGTTAAAGCCCACCCAGCCAATGGCAGGGATGAACAGCAGGGAGATGGTGCCCAACCTGGGGACAGAGAAAGGGGAGCAAACGATTGCTACCGAGATCTATCCCATAAAGAGCCTGTTGAGATTTGCGACATGCAGCAGATCCCTAGTTCAGATTTGCATCTCAGGCTCCTCACTCTAGGAGGGTGCATCCTTTGGTCCATACGAACATTCTACAAATAGGGATGTACAGTATGGAACACGTGCACAGCTTTCAGGCCGTGCAGCACCCGCCACACAGTTCCAACCAGCTTGTCAGTGTGTTAAGGGGCAGTCAGAAACAAGCATACCTCACAAGCCTTTGCCATCCACCACTCCCTTTTCTCACATGCCTCAAAGTACAAAGCAGTTGGCGCTGGTTCTAACCATGTATGCCTGCAGCTTGTGGCTCTTGCAATGTCCAAAGATTGTACCCGCCAAGTGCTAGATGCAGGGAGTGAGACTGAGAGCTGTATGCCTGTAATAGTGCCCTGCTCACTGCAGCAGCTGTTCCAAGGCTGTCGAGCTTGGGGTGGCTCCTTTATGTCTGCAAGGTGACATGGATGCCTGCGCTGCACTTGCCCCTCATCTTGCTTGTCGTGTACTGGTGCAGCTACTACAGCTGCATGTAAGCAAAAACTGACCTGCTTTGCATCGGCATGCACCCCTTGACACAATCTTGATCAACTGCACGCATGTATTTCTGCTTTCCTTAAAGCTTTTGGTCCTGTAAATTTTTCTGCAATGCTCTATGTGCAAGCCCCAGCTTCGCACCCCTGCACCTGCTAATGCTCAGGTTCATCCTTGGCATGGCATGTGGTACTGCATGTTACAAGAAAGTACCTTGCTCACCTGTTGTCAGAAGCTGCCAGCTGACTGAGCTCTGTAGCAGCGTCTGCCTGCTGTGCAGCTGCAAGGCTCAGGGCAGCACCCAGACCAACTGCAGTGGCAAAGCCCCGCTTCTTCTTGCCCTTGGAGGGCTTGGGAGCGGAGCCCTTGGCATCGTCAGCCATCTCGCCCATGCGGTTCAGCTGGTTGAACAGAGGTGGGATGATGTTGAAGGCGACCCAGCCAAGGGCGGGGATGAACAGCAGAGAGATGGTGGCCAGTCGGTTGTCTGTTGCAGCCAACTGGGCCAGCTCGGTAGCAGCCTGCGCCTGGCCGGAGACCATCCAGGTAGAGGCCACAGCGGAGAGGGTCAGGGCCTTGCCCACCTGCGTGTTGACCCCAATAAGTAAGTCATCTTTACCGCGTTCCATCTTCACGAAGCGCAGATCGGGTTACAGAAACGTCAGAGTCGCATACACCTAAAAACGTATTGGACAATGCCACACCCAGCTACCATTTCCAGCAAATTCAGATACTATGTAGGGATGTCCCAACTGCAGAATGTCCGCTAAGCGGTCGCATCGACCAGAAAGGCATCTTCCAACGGACCTCGAAAGCGGCGTCCCCATTGGCGCTGCTGGCCATTACACGCACTGTCTTACGGCATGCTGGACGCAGACCGGCTCCCAGGCAGCGAGCTGCTGGCACAGGCCTAGCACTGCGGGCCAGGGAAGCGGAAGCCTTTGCAGTGGTAAGCGCGGCCATGGCTACTTTTTTACGACAAAACACAGCTCAAGCAATGGCCAAGCAGCCCCAAATGGTGATACACGCTCCCTCTCCCTGGATTGCTGCTTGAACAGATAGCCCGAAACGCTTACAGGGTGTCCATTAAGCTTAATGAAGTTCTAGAGACGGAGCATCTGGACAGATCAAAGAGCCACGCTGGATCTCGGGCTCAAAGACTACTAGACCCCAATCGCAAAATTCTTGAGTGGAGACCTCACTGGGGGCCTCATTCCGCTAGACTAAGCCATGCCCAGTGCCAGACACAAGTTGATGGACCTTAAGTGGATAGCCCCGTTCCCGCTGCTTGGCCGCATGCACCCCACCACGGGTTCAAATGATATAACCCCAACTTCGCCGTGAGACTGCTGATGTAGCTTTGTTATTATTCTTTCGTGCATCCTGTAACGTGTAGCGGTGACCTAGCATCCCACGATCGGTGGGGCCCGAACAGGACCACAAGACCGTCAGGAGCTGATGACGAGTACAGGCGCGGTCAATATACCTCCAAGAGGTCGACAAATGCCAATGGACATCTAGAGGAGCTCATGTGAGGCATACTGGACTCTCAGGCGAGTGAAGCTCCTTACTGGCTATGTCCCTCGCAGCTGCAGTTGCCAGCAGCAACCCATCCTGTGAATCCAGTCTGGCACTGATGAGCTGAAGCACTTCATGCCATTTACCATAAGCAAAAAGACATATGGGCTCTAGATTAAGCTGCAGCACTAAGAGCAATAAGAGGCGGAACTAGTCAGATATGTGGCAGCACATGTTTAGCATGAGCCAGCAGCTAGGCACAAACCAGATTACCATGTTACCAACCAGGCCAAGACCTCCCAAACATTCATTGATGACCTACACAGCACGAGTGTGCACGTCGTTCATCTTAGACTGCTGCATAGCAGACACCACATCCCATTTCTCTCTAGTCCACCCCCTGAAACAGAATGCCTGTAGTTTGGCTCTGTCACGGGCGCCCCCGGCCCTGTGTGGGGGCATTTTTGTCATCTGTACTTTGTAAAAAATGCAACTACCCAACTCTGCGTTTGGGAGAATACGTTCAGTATTCCCTTGTTGCAAAGCTACCTTGGTTTGAAAAGTGCCAGGCTGCTGCTCACTGACCAGAGATGGAGCAATCATGTAGGTGTTGTCCACTCTGTTGGGTCTTGGACACTGAACTCTGAATATGCCCTTAGAGCCTGAGTTGGCTCCTTGTGGGTAGTGTTGACCCCACCCGCGGCCCAAGTTGATGGGGCCACGTGATATTTTGGTAATCAGGCCTGCAAGAGCCCCGTGTGGTGGTGCACCCGAGTCTTAGAATCTGCAGGGGTGATGAGTTGCAGTGCACAGCTTTGTAGCCCTGCAGCGGCCACGGCATGGATCTTACCTGTTTGGTAGTCTCTGGAGAGCAAAAAACCCAGGAGAATTTGCTCGACCGTAGCAACACCCAATAGCTCACCTCTTGCGCCTATCGACGCTAATTCTTCGACATATACCTTTCTCTATTTACCACCAGATAGATGCCGTAGCTCCTATATTGCACGTAGTAGTCATAGCAGCGAGTTATTCAACCTCACGGTCCAGACTAAGAGCATGTGCCTTTGTACCCTGGTGCTCCTGCATGCTTCTGTCCTCATTATTATTACATTTCATGATGCCATAGCAAAAAGTGCCAGGGGCCCCGCACCTCAGCTGTCACGAATAACCTCAACCCACCCCACTGAGAAACCGGTTGGAGTCATGCTTTGGGTGCTGCTGAACTGGTCCAAAAAACAGCAAGGTGGAACAGAATACGGGTTGTCTTCGGCGTGCATGACAACATATGTCGTGACATGAGGTCCAGCAGCTTCTGTCCTCAATACTGGTTGGTGGTTTGGAAGGGAGGCTCTTCGTTTGGAAGGGAGGCCACACTTTGAAGGTTGGTTGTTTGCTTACCCCTATTGGGACAGCAGAGACCTTTGAATGCTTTTGACGAAGCTGATGGACCTTGTGTCTAGGCATATGTTGTTGTTACTTCTGGTGTGTTTGGCTGATCATCCGATTTAGCAGCCCTTGTTTCGTGGCCACACCTTGAATGTTCGTTTGTTTTGATATAAGGATAATCTGCAGCTAACCTTTTGGAGGCAGCAGTGAAGTTTGTGGGTATGTGGAGCCAAAGAGCAGCACTCCTACAGAAGTTGGGGACAGGTCGGGTAACAGAAGCACGGAAGAGTAGAAAGCAAAGCCCAAATGTCAGGGACAGAGATGGGACTTTTATAGGACCATTTTGATGATTGTATGCATCATGTAGACGTTGCCACCAAGCAGCCTGCAATTGCTGAGTGCATTTGGGTGGGGCTTGGGCGAGATGTAGAGCATTTTCAAACCAGCACCTGAAAAAACATATAACCGTAAGCCCTATATCATAGAAAGCACTGCAGCACTACTTGGGATGTGAGCCCTAGGCCCCCATAGCCCCATCTCACTATAAACTAGCAGCACTAGTGCATGCATGATGCCCGATGCTCTAGTGGTTCGTGGGTCGGGCATGTCACACATGCTTATTTGTATGAGATTGAATGGCTGTTCAGCGATATGTTCCCACATAACTCACCTTTCAAATCTGCTGAGCTGGTAAACAAATGAAATTCAAGCTGCTAACTCAATGAGCCAATGTGTGTGTGTTGTAAGCTAGGACACTGAAAGCAATGCAGACCACAGATGTGACATACCAGAGAACCACCTACCAGACGGTGCAGATAGCTGCTGATGCCTCATCATTGAAAGGCTTGAGAAACTTGCTGACATGCAAGTGTCCCAAGTTTTTAACTACATTGCATGATATGCGGCCATAGCAAAAAGTGCCATAGGTCCCAAGTTTAGATGAGAGCTTGTCCAGCTGGTCTCTCCTGCTACAACCTACTGCTGTTGCTACCTGCTGAGGAGATGATATCCAAGCTCAACATCATGTTTGACTGGCCTTTTATGAAGGCGGCAGCATGTAGTAGTGAGAGTTTGAGCCTAAAGCCCTGTTGAAGAGGGCTTCAACTGAAGTAGAATCATAGTTGTACAAGGGCCATTTTATTACCCAAGGGGCTGCTTATTATATTTCATGATATGCCATAGAAAAAAGTTCCATTGGCCCCACAGGGGGGCTGCTTAATCGTATCTTCAAAACTCTTGCTTTTGCCTGACTGGTCGACCATACGGACACAGTCTAATGCTGAGTACAAGGCCCATAAAGCCTGGTGTACCACTGTCGCAGGCATTCCGTGTGTGGGACCCCTGCCCTAGTCGCACTGTTATCTGTAACCAGGCACATTCAAAGGGGTGTCCAACGGGAGTGGGAAAGTCAAGCAGCCGTTTATGCGTCCTAATCCTAATGTGCAGCATCATTGCAGTGTTACCGGTATTGTGCTCTGCTCCAGCCCAATTTGTGGTCCAGTCATGAGCTTCTTTGTTAGCTCAGGACAAAACTGAGTGCCAGCCCCAACTTGTGTGAGTGGACTCTCACAGCCCTCTAGGCCGTGCAGCACCCAAGCATGACGTCAACCAGTTTCTTAGTGGGGTGTGGTGAGCAAGTGCGAGAGAGAGAGAGCCAGAGCCAGAGGGCTGCGAATTCTAGCGAGTATATTTGTGATTGCACCATGCTCTTCTCCATGATCGCTAGTACATGCCATGTTTTCGCCCCGTGAAGCAGATGCAAGAACCTAGGCAACGTCTTCAAGCAATCTGTCCAGCAGCTACTCAAAAATCTGCTGTATTACAGTATAGAATTTCATGATATGCCATAGCAAAAAGTGCCATAGGCCCCGCACCTCAAGCGGTCACAAAGAACAGTGAGGTGGATCAGTTAACGGGCCAAAGCTCTGCAGTACATGCAGGACTGAGTAGTTTACACCTGGAGCTGTCTATAGCCCCAATAGCCCAAATTAGGGTCCGGACTAGCTACTAAAGATTTGGGTGAGGCCCTTGCCAGGGCTTCTGCTGCAGGGCCTTCCGTCTTACTTGTCCATGCTGGGCTGGTTGCTTGACTGAAATGGGGTCTCTCGATGCCATGGAGCGACTGCACTGCTGCCTTTACTGCTTGTCTTGCCGCTGAAGCTGTATCCTGCTCCAGTACCCGCTGTACATCCAATGTGGTCTTGAGGTGGGCCGTTGGACGGTTATGACCGTACGTAGGCATAGGTGGTTAGGCATGACAGTCCCGAGCCACGGCTTCGCTCTTCTCGCTTAACTTTAGTCTGAAGCATTTCCATAAACTGTTTGCAGGGTGAAGCATGATACGTACGGGCGAAAGGCGGTTAACTGCCCAGAGGGATTACATTTGCTGTGTGACTCAATACCAGAGCGCCAGACAAGAGCGACGACACTGGTGTTTTTAAGTGTCTCAATGGATGCTAGGGCCTTTCCTCTGAGCCACTAGGATATGATAGTACCGATTCCAAGGCAGTACGCATACTAGTCTGAGTTACACACGACTGCTAACGGTGAGTCATCTGACTGCATGGACCGCTTGGTCCTTATAAGCTCGTGCATTGGATCAACAGAGTGACACATCACAGCAGAGACGTAGTCCATATCCTCTCGCTGCATGTATCACTGGCGATAACGCTGGGAAGGGCCGCTTCCCCACCATCAAAGCCCAGAAGCCAACCGTTCCTTAGGATAACCTCTGGCTGCTCATAGTAGATGATACCTATTAGAAAAAGACGCAGAATGCAGTGTCTATATGCTGCTCTGCTGGCGCTACTCTTCATTACGGGTGCCCTGGCATGGGATTGCAACGACTGTCCAAGCAACTTGATCCCCGTCTGCGCTTTGTCGAGCTCTGGGGTCCCAACGACATTCTCGCATCCATGCCATGCAACGTGCCAGAAGCTAAGGGTTCTAGGTCAAGGTCCATGTGGAGGTGAGGAGCAGTCCCTCAACAGCAGATGGCATTCAACTGACCCCATGTCTTTCACAATAATCCTGCCACATGGGATCTTCTGAATTTCGAAAACATGTCAATACCGAGAATTTTAAAAGATCATCTCTGGTCCTTGAGGCACTGATTGCCACCTGACCTTACTAGGCTGCCTCTCTGTATGACTTCTCTGGCAGGGACTTCCCGCAGATCAGCCTCTCTGTATCTCGGTCAGCATAAGCAGGAGAAACCTCTACATCATAGACCAATTGATCTCCCCTTACTCATCTTAAACAGGGCGGGAGTTATCTTTGAGGTGTAGCAGCAAACCATTGCCTGCTTGTATCTTTGGGCATGCTCAGTGTTGGAGTCCACCTGCTGCATGGAGTTTGTTAGCCTGCATCCCTGCTTTTTGCCCAGCTGATTTAAAAAAAGTACACAGTGAGTCTATGTCATACAGACTCACCAGAGTGGTGCATGTGCGGCAGCAGGGGACTACACAATGGAGGCCACCCTCTGTTTCTCTAAGATACCTCACACATGGGATTTCCTGCGTCTCATTAGTATTTACTCAAACATACTGGGCAAGACCCTACTCCCTTAACTTAATATCTGCAAGATGGGTACTTTCCACTTCACTGTGTAGTTCTCTTTCAATTTCCCTTTTTCTCAAACATCTACAACCTGTACTGCATCTACTGCATGCTGGTTGCCGCAGGAGGTGCAAGCAGTGGCAGCAGGGGCGGCGCACAGAGCTCCTCTGTGAAGGACGGCACGAGCAGCGGCGCTCCCGGCATCAGGCTCGCATCGGTCGACCCAAACTCCTCCCCCGGCGCCGCCCGCGTCGTCGCAGCCGCACCTCGCGCCGCGCCCTGTAAGTCGCGTGTAACCCAAGAGATCATGGGCAGGTTCGCGCAGGAGGGGTTCCAGTTCCTAGGGTGCACCACGTCCGAGTCAGCGCCTGGCGCGCCGTCTTCACGGCCACCGCCGCCCGCGGCGGCCGACAGAGCAACAGCAGCCACCGGTGCGAAGCACACAGCTATTCCCAAGTAAGATCCTCAGCGGAGTCAATCTGAGTCAAAGCAGTTGGGTCACAAATTGAAAGTTTGGCAGTCAAACTGGGTCAATCTGGGCCAATGCAGTTGATGGCAAGCCAAACTGGCTGGTAGGCTCGGTCCACTAAAATAAATTACTGCACTCTATCCTTGGCCAAAGTGTTCTTGAGGGCTTTTAAATGGTCCATGGATACAGTAGCAAAATCTGGGTTAGCATGCCTGCTCGTGAATTTTTGTCGCGCAGGTGCAAATACTGTGCCTTTTGTTGCTTGTCTCCGTGTTAGAAAATGTTTTCTGTCTGCTGTTCTTGTTGCAGCTCTGATAATGCAGTGCCCTGGGTGGCCATGTGTATATGTGTTCCATTACAGCTTGGAGAGCAGAGCCTATGATACTTTTACTATGGCATTTTACATGTGATGTTTCTTAAGTACTTTGCTTTTGAAGTAGCACAGACAGAAATCGCGTAGCCAGAGCCGTGAAGTATTCCTGGAAACATATCTCCAATGCAGGTGAAATTAGACTTGCATCTGAAACTATCTGGAACAGCTTGAGATGCAAGCCCTATGGCACTTCTCCCATATCATAAACTGTACTACGTATTATGCCAAGTCCACCATTGGTTGTGTGGCTTCGTGATTGTGATCAGGAGCCTTGTGTTTATGGCCTAGGTTCGTTTGGCCATTGGCATAGCTGGTCTTGCGTTTTGATCGACTAAGTATTATGCTGCTGCTGTTGTTGCTCCTATTGTTGCAGACGCCAGTCGCTCGTCCCCAGCGGAAACTACACAATAACTACAACACGAGTCGACAACCAACTTCGAGTCTACGCTGCAAGTCAGATGCTAACTGCTGAGCAGATCCTTGCAGCTGTCGCTAACTACCCCTCCACCCCCTACTACCTCGCGGGTTACACCCCTAGTGACACCCTTAGTGACACTAGTGCTACAACCGGTGACGGCAGCTTGCTGGCTGTAGCACCCATGGGAGATGCTGCAGAAGCAGCAGAAGCAGAGATTGCAGAGGGGAAAAGCAGCAGCAGTGGCGGCAGTAGCAGTGGAGACAGTGGCAAGCGGCGGTTAAGGCAGCTCGTAGAATGGCCACAGTATAAGTTACTAACCGAAGAAGAGGTTAAGACACCGCCGTATAATATGATTGGCAGGATGTGGTTTGATGTGAGCATGTGTACAGCGCAGTTTATATCTCCTGTGGATGTTTTGACTGCGGCGCATTGCTTTACGACAAATTTCGCAGGGATGGCATTTCAGCCGGGGCAGTATGGGGATGACCAAGCAAACTTTGGCACGTGAGTATGGGAGGGAGGGGAGGGGGGGCAGAGGAAGGTGTTGGGGGGAGGGCAAGGGAGAGGAGGGATGGAGGGAAGGAGGGTACCTTGTTGTTTGGATGGTGATGAATTCTGTGGATATAGGATGGCATTTCTGCTGGGACAGTATGGGGATGACCAAGCAAGCCGCTTTGGCACGTGAGTATGGTAAGGGGGGCAGAGGAGGGCGACAGGAGGGCAAGGGAAAGCAGGGACGGGGGGCAGAGGAAGGAGTTTGGGGGAGGGCAAGGGAGAGGAAGGGGGGTAGAAGGAGGGTATCTCTTCATTTGGATGATGACGACTTCTGTGGATATAGCATAGCATTTCAGCCTGGACAGTATGGGGATGACCAAGCAAATTTCGGCACGTGAGTATGGGAGGGGGGCAGAGGAGGGAGAGGGGCACGGGGAGTAACGTAATTAGGAGGAGCCAAGAGGGGAGGGGAGAGGGTAGGTGGGGTAAATGAGAGGAGGGAGGGGGGAGGAAGGATACTGTTTTACTCTGCATGACAATAAACTCTGGTAAGGCATTCAGCCGGGGCAATATGGGGATGACCAAGCAAACTTTGGCACGTGAGTATGAGATGGGGACAGAGGAGGGAGTGGGGGAGGAAGGATGGGGAGAGGAGGAATGGGAAAAAGATGAGGGAGGGGGGGAAGAAGGAGGGGGAAAGAGGAGGGGGGAAAGGTGAAGGGGAGGAAGAGGGTAAAAGAGAGGAGGGTGGGGGTGGGGGTGGGGGGAAGAAGATGGACGGGGGGAGGAGGGCAAGGGAGAGCAGGGAGGGGGGCAAGGAGGGTAGAAGGGTGGTGCTTGCTTTGGAGAATGATGAATTCTTTGGATATAGCATAGCAATTCAGCCGAAGCAGTATGGGGATGACCATGCAAGCTTTGGCATGTGGGTTTGGGAGGGTAAGAGGGAGGAAGGCGGACAGGCAGGCAAGAGAGAGGAGGGAGGGAAACGAGGAATGTGAGAGAGAGGAGAGAGAGGGAAGGCAGGCAAGGGAGAGGAGGGAAGGCCGGGGGGAGCAGGGTAAGAGAGAGGATTTTCTTACCTTAAATGATGAAAAGATCTGCGGTTATGACATATTTGCCTTGCCGGGGGGGGGGGGGGGCAGTTATGAGATAGACCAAGCAAAGTATGGGCACGGCGGGCAGGGTGGCGGGGGAATTTCTATTTGGTGTGCAGTTTTTCTGTTTTTTTTGTTATGGGAGTTGGGGCCTGGGCGGCTAGTGCGTGCGGGGGGGGCAAGGGTCTGTGTGTGTGGGGGGAGGAAGCGAGGTGCAAGAGAGCTGGGCAATGGGGGGAAGATCTTGGGGGAAGGACTATGGGTGCCCCTTCATGTTAAATAAGTTAAGTCCTGGTGCTGTCCCCACTAGTTAGCGCACGGAGACAATGAAGGCGAACTGTTTGTCAAGTGAGAATGTCAGCAGCAGTTGACCCTGTCCTAAACCTCATTCCACTGCACAATTCTAAACCGCTTGTAAGCTAAACCCTAAGGCAGAACCCTGAGGGTCCAGAGCCTGGCTAGGCTTTAAAACATCAAATGGAAGTTTGAATACCTTGTAAATGCCATTCTCCAGCAGTGGTGCAGGAATGGGGTGTGTGGTGAGGACAGGGGGAGGGACTGGGGCTGGAGGGGAAGAAGGAGGGTCGTAAAGTTACGATTTTTTACAAAACCATACAATACAATACAATACAATACATCCTAGGGGACTGACACCCCCCTCCCCCCTGAGCACTCCTGCGACCTCCAAGATAGGTCATGGGGGTTACAAATGACGTGACAAGGAATCGAACCTGAGTATGTCCTGTGACAGCCAAGGATGCTAACCAACTGCGCCAGGAAGGAGGGTTTGGGCGAAGGGGGTTCCAGTTGCAGCAGTTGGTGGAGGAGGCCTAGGGGGTATAAGTATGAGGAACCCTCTGATGCATCCCTCTGCCTATGGAAACATGTGTTACCTGTACATCCCTCCCCCTGTATGCCTAAGCCCTAAAACCTATAACATCAATCTGCGTAAACCCTTGAAATAATCCCTAAGACCTGTGTCACACCCCTCTGCCTATAGGTATGCCGTGGAGTCGGGTAAACCTTAAAACCTAAATCCTAAGTTGTATCACTCTCCCTAAACCCTAAACTCTGAGCCTAAACCCTGAACCCTGTGTTACACCCCTCTGCCTGTAGGTATGGCGTGGAATGGGGAGACAAGATTGCAGCCTTTAATAGCGGACGACGGCGCCAAACCTCTGAGCAGTTTACATATTGGGACATGGCCATCTACCGCCTTAAGGGTGTGAGCAATGTGGGATGGTTGTCTTTGGACGTTCCATCGTGTGCTGCCGGTGCTACTTGTGCTTCAAGTTGCTCGGTGCAGAAAGAGATTGTATCGTGTGGGTATCCAGGTACGTCACCAAGGTGTGTCACTAGGGTTTAGGGGTTCCTGCTAGGGACTGGGGCCTAGGATTGAGAGCATTAACCTAAGGATCAAATGGGTTGACTAGGGCACAAGAGGGCCTAGGTTTGTGCTGCTGCTGCCACTTGTGCTTCAAGTTGCTCAGAGATTATATCGTGTGGGTATCCAGGTACTCACTAGGGTGTAATGCTAGGGTTTAGAAGGATCCTGGTATGTTAACTGGGATGGAGCCAACTAATCTTGATAAGCACAAGGATGAAAGTGCTGGCACAGGGATGCTCCATGTGGGAGGGGTAAAGATGTAAATTCTTAAACCCTAAATTACTACCGGGACCAACAGTGCACCAATCGAAAGCAGCTGCCTGTCTGTCTTCTAGCAAAAATTGTCTCACCCTGCCAAGGGCACCCAGCGGCAGAGAGAGAGAGAGAACTAAGCAGAGAAGGGGGGAAAACCCTTCTTGCACGTTAAGGGAGTAGGCCCTTACCCAGCAGCATGTGTAAACAGATAAGCAAAACTCCTGCTGCCTTTGTTCTTTGGTTGTGTGCATACATACCATGTGTTCGCAGGTTCTCTTAACAATGGTTACCTGCAACACTGCACCACATAGAGAAACCCCCGTTCCTTGTCTTTCGGGCAGGCTTGGCTCTATCCAACTAACTATCCCATTGAGCACGAATATAGGCAAACCTCCCTGAGTCTTCTTTCTTGCAACAATGACTTGTTTTCCTGTCCTGCTTGTGTAGGTTCTCCTAAATGTGGTTACCAGCAGTGCACCACTTGACGAATCTGTTCCTTGTCTTCTGGGCAGGCTTGGCTCTATCTTTCTAACTATCCCATTGAGCACGAATATAGGCAAACCTCCCTGAGTCTTCTTTCTTGCAACAATGACTTGTTTTCCTGTCCTGCTTGTGTAGGTTCTCCTAACAGTGGTTACCAGCAGTGCACCACTTGACGAATCTGTTCTTTGCCTTTGGGGAAGCATTAAAAAAATAAAAATAATAATTATAATAAAAAAGCGTAGCGTAGTGGTTATAGCCCACGGCTGCGGACCAGCAGGTCGCGGGATCGATCCTCACTAAAAAAAAATAAAAAAAAATAAAAAAAATAAAAGTAACAGTGGTTACCAACAGTGCACCACTTGAAGAGTCTGTTCTTTGCCTTTGGGGAAGCATTGCTCTATCCTTTGAACAATTCTGGTCACCATGTATCCCTGCTGTTTCTTCTGTTTGCTTGTTTTAATGCCGTGCCTGTGTAGGTTCCGCCTAACAGTGGTTACCAGCAGTGCATTAATTGAACAACCCCTCCTCTGTAGCGCTTTTGGCAGGCATTGTGTTATCCTTTCAACACTTCAGATCAGCATATATAAGCAGAATCTCTGTTGCTTGCTTCCGTGCCGTGGCTGTGTAGGTTCTCCCAACAGTGGTTATCAACAATGCACCACCTGTCAAATGACTCAACCCACTAACTTCTGTGACACTAATGCAACCCACTGCACCACCCCAATTCCCGTTCTTTGCCGTTTTGGCAAGCTTGTCTACATCCCATGATGATTCTGATCAACGAGTATGTCAGTAAACCACCTGACGTGTATTATATTTGCTTATTTTCATGCCGTGCCTGGCTGTGTAGGTTCTCCTAACAGTGGTTATCAACAATGCACTACCTGTCACATGACACAGCCCACTAACTTTTGTGACACTAGTGCCGCTGCTGCCCAAGATGTCATACACACCGGGACCCCTTGTTACACTGCTGGGGGGCACTCGGGTGGGGCATTGCGGTTTACGGACAGTCCATTCTCAGTCCGTGGGACATTGTCACAGGTAGGGGGTTGAAGGAGGGGGGTGCGGGCAGGGCAGGATGGGGCGGGCAGGTACTGGTCGGGGCAATCTGGTTTACGGACAGTCCATTCTCAGTCCGCGGGAGATTGTCGCAGGTAGGGGGTTGGTAGGGGAGGGGGGGGAAGGGCGGGCGGGCCAGGTGGGCCAGGCCGGGTGAGGCGGGGCAGGACAGAGCATAGACATCCCATATTCAGTCCGTGGGACATTGTCACAGGTACGGATTTGGCCCGGGGGGGGGGGGGGGGCGCTCTGTAGGGCGGGGCAGGGTGGGGTGGGGTATTGGATTTACGGACAGTCCATACTCAGTCCGCGGGACCTTGTCACAGGTAGGTAGGGCTGGGGGTTTTGTGTGTGTGCAGGGCAAGGCGGGGTAGACTCTGGCGGGGCATTGTGGTCATTATAAAGTCTGTACTCAGTTCATGGCACATTGTTACAGGTAGGTAGGGCTGGGGGGCAGGGAGGGGGGAGGGGCAGCGGGGGCGGGCCTTGTGGTGGGGCCGCTGTAGGGTGAGGCGGAGCAGGGCAGGGCACGGCATTGCTGTTTATGGACAGTCCGTTATCCATCCATAAACACTGTCACATGTAGGGCTGGGGTTGGGATGGTGGGTGCGGATGGAGAAAGGTAATGCAGGGAGAGTGAGCGGAAGAAGGGAAGGGAAGAGGGAAAATTGAGAGAGGGGTGGAGGGACAGCAGAAGGGGACCACCAGTAACTTTTGTGACACTAGTGCCGCTGCTGCCCAAGATGTCATACACACCGGAACCCCTTTTTACACTCCAGGGGGGCACTCGGGTGGGGCATTGAGATTTGCAGACAGTCCATTCTCAGTCCGTGGGACATTGTCACAGGTAGGGGGTGGGCGGAAGGGGGGGGCTTTAGGGGGAGGCAAGGTGGGGCATTGAAATTTGCAGACAGTCCGTACTCAGTCCGTGGGACACTGTCACAGGTAGGGGGGTGGAGGAGGGGGGGGGGCGGGCCAGGGAGGGCAGGAAGGGGGCTGTAGGGCGGGACAGGGCGGGGTGGGGCATTGAGATTTACAGACAGTCCATTCTCAGTCCGTGGGACACTGTCACAGGTAGGGGTTTGGAGGAGGGGGGGGGGCGGGCCAGGGAGGGCAGGAAGGGGGCTGTAGGGCGGGACAGGGTGGGGCGGGGCGTTGCGGTTCACGGACAGTCCATACTCAGTCCGTGGGACACTGTCACAGGTAGGGGGGTGGAGGGGGGGGGAGCGGGCCAGATGGGCCAGGCCGGGTGGGGCAGGACAGGGCAGGGCAGGGCATTGCAGTGTATGGACAAGTTGTACTCCATCCGTGAGACACTATTACAGGTAGGGCTGGGGTTTGGGGCGTTGGATTGGTGTGGGGATGGGGGAGTGGAGGAGCAGCGGAAGGTGGGGCACCCCAGAAATAAATATGGAGCAGTGCATTATTATTGGTCTCCAGCTTGGGACTGTGGGAAGGTTTTCTGGATGTGTGGATTACACGGAACCCTATATTGTCGAAGTTTGCCCGTATTCTGTTCCACCTCGCTGTTCTTTGTGACAGCTTGAGGTGCGGGGCCTATGGCAATTATTGCTATGGCATATCATGAAATGTAATGATTTCCTATGAAACTATTGAGAGTTTGCTGCGTTGTTCTATTACAGGGCACTGATGAGTGGGATATCTGGTCACCATTTGATGTGATGCACAAGGCGTTCTTCTTCAGCCCTGCTTCTCCTCGGACCATTTGGGCGAGCACTTGTGAGTGGGAGAACTGGCGGTCTTTGGTGGAATAGGGTAACTAAGGGGATCGGGGGCACGAGTGCATATAGTCAGATGTGAGTAGGATGATTGGGGTTGACTGGGGTTGACTGGGTTGACTGGGGTTGGCTGGGGTTGACTGGGGTTGACTGGGGTTGACTGGGGTTCTACAGTGCCAAGGTCTTCTTTTGAGGGGAAAAAGAAAATGGGGAGAGGAGGAGGGGCAGGCAATTCAGTAGTGCATGGGGGAGCTGAAAGCCTGGCGCAAGGCACAAGGCATTCTTCTTTAGCCCCTGCTTCTCCTCGGACCATTTGGGCAACCACATGTGAGTATGAGAACTGGGGGTTTGGGGTATCAGGGTTTCATTGGGGGGGGAGGGGGTATGTTGGGGAGAGGGGGAGGGGCAGGTGGGTCCGGCACATGTGAATAGGGTGAGTGGGGGCATCAGGTTGCAGGGTTTTTTTTGGTAGGGAGGGGGGTGGGGAGAGGAGGTGGGGAGAGGGGGTGGGGAGAGGGAGTGGGGAGAGGGGGTGGGGAGACGGGGTGGGGAGAGGGGGTGGGGAGAGGGGGTGGGGGAGACGGGGTGGGGAGAGGGGGGGGGAGAGGGGGGGGGGGAGGTGGGCCCAGCATGTGCAGGTAGATGACTTGGGGTTAGGGTACTGAAGGGGTACCCTAACCCCCCTTGTGGGGGAAGGGGAAAACTCAGGAGGAGGGCAGGCGGGCGCCTGCCCAGCACATGCAAGTGGGATGAGTGGGGGTTCTGGGGTGTAAATGTATCCTTGTTGGGAGGAGGGGGTTTGAAGAGGGAGGGGGTGGGGTTGGGAGGACCAAGCACATGTGAGTAGGATGAATTGGGGTTGGGGTACCAAGATGGCATAGGAGAGAGAGGGGGGGGGGGGGGAAGGAGGGAAAGGAGAGCCCAAG
>OY744512.1:1578077-1705766 GCA_963556185.1 Pseudopediastrum boryanum | reverse complement strand
AAGATGGCATAGGAGAGAGAGGGGGGGGGGGGGAAGGAGGGAAAGGAGAGCCCAAGGTACGAGGCGATCTTTGTGTCCTGTTTCTCCTTTAACAGTTTAGGCAACCACATGTGAATGAGATGACCAGGGGTTTAAAGGTAGAGGGTCCTTTTAAGGTAGGTCCGAAGTATCATATGGAAGGAAGAGGGGGAGGGACATGTTAGGACAGCTCTCAAGTCCCTCTCACGTGGCATGGTGTAACCAGTCAGTACTTTCAGTGCGAGCCCTGCATTTGATCATTGCCTTCATTATATATGTATTATAAATTTTTTTAAAACAATTCTTTCTTAATAAATACTTATAAAATAAAAATAATAAATTATAAAAAACTAAAAAAATATATTCCTCTGCCATAGCAAAAGTACCCTCTCAGTTGACTCTGGTTCCTCGTTCAACTGTCTTATTGCAGTTGCCTTTGCACCGTCAGTCAACCGTACTGTGCTCCGCACCGGAAGTACGACTGTACGGGGTGTGCAGACCTATACCTGTGGTAGCAGGCGTCGCCCCCGGACTTGCAGCCGCACTGCCACCATCCCCAACACTGAAGCAGGTGAGACTAAACCCTAAACCCTAAACTCTAGGCAGGACGCTAACCCCTAAACCTTAGGCAGGGCGCTAAATTCTAAACCCTAGGCCGGACGCTAACCCGTAAACCTTAGGCAGGGCGCTAAACCCTAAACCCTAGGCAGGACGCTAGACCTTAAACCCTAGGCAGGACAGGGTGGTGATGGCGGGTGTTCATGTATTGGGGGCCGGCTGCTTATGTGTGAGGGGTGGGGTGGGGGGTGGGGGGGTTGGGCAACACATCTATCTGGAAGTGGTGGGGCTTGGACTTGCAGCCGCACTGCCACCATACCCAGCAGGTGAGACTAAACCCTAAACCCTAGGCAGGAGACTAAACCCTATGCAGGACAGGGTGGTGATGGTGGCTGTTCATGTATTTCAGGGGGGGGGGGGAGGAGGGGGGAGGGGGGGGGGGTTGACACCTGTCTGGGGGAACGTGGTGGGGCTTGGAGCTGCAGCTGCACTGCCACCATACTCAACACTGCAGCAGGTGAGCAGGGTAAATTACGCAGTGCATTTCTGAATAATTGGTTTTATCTGTTAACATGTGCTGCTCTTTGGATCTCTGCAATGCCCCACTCTGCAGCAGCTGAGCAGATTACCTACATATTTGTTATGTATTATATGCAGTAACTATACATAGTAAATTCTCTAACTTGTTGAATCTGCAGTGCCCAACCTGTAGCAAGTGAGAGTAAACCCTACAACGTAGACACTAAATTGTGCAGATAATAGGGTGGTGATTGATGGGGGATATGTGCGGGTGGTCTATGTCCTTTGGATGGAGCGGGGGGAGGGGGCAGGGATGGCAGTACCTGTCTGGGGGTGTATTATTGGGCTTGGACTTGCAGCTGCACTGCCACCATACCCAACACTGCAGCAGGTGAGATTAAACCCTACCCCTAGGCAGGAGTTTTCCCCCCAAAACCCTAAACCCTAGGCAGGAGTTTATACCCTAAATCCTAAACCCTAGGCAGGAGTTTATACCCTAAACCCTAGGACTTGCAGCCGCACTGCCACCATGCCCAAGTACTGCAGCAGGTGAGCAGGGTATACCTTATGATGTAATCATGAACAAGAAAGTTGATGTTTTCTACATTCTTATAGAAAATTTACTCTTTGAATTTGCGGTGCTCAGTAAAGGGGCTAACTAATGCATACCGTGGGTACTATTCGATCTCATGGTTAGAGTGAGAGTGACATGTGCGCTTATGGACCTCAATGTGGAACGTTATATTTTTATTTTTACCCACCCTGCCTGGCCGCTTGTCGATGGTGCACGACTTGTGAGCAAAAGGAGGAGCCCAGCCCCAGACGATTTGCTGACTTTTGTGGCGCCCACTGTGCCGGCCCGTTGGGGACCCGAACCCCAGGCTTGCAGGGCAGCACGGGTTTTGTTGTAGGGGATGTCACGTCGTTGTCCCGATCGTGGTGGTTGGGGCTGTTACATTAACATTCCTTTCCTTCCTCTCCTGCAGCTTGTCTAGGTGCTCAAGCTTCAACCTCGGGTGACCCCGAAGTGACGACTTACACACCCGTGGCGGCCAAGAATTGCAGTGCCCCCAGTAATGGGGTTTATGTGTCTTGGACTAAACCCAGTAATACCAGCCTGCAATTAGGAGTGACTGTGCCTGATGGAGTGCAGTGTTTAACATTGGAGAACCCCACATCCACACAGGTATAGGGGGGGTGGGGCTGGGAGGGAAGGTGGAAATTGTGGGTTGGGGGTGGGGGGGGGGATGGTGATAGGGTGAAGAGAAGATGGGTGGGAGGAAGACTGGGTTTATGTGTCCTGGTCTAAACCCAGTAATACCAGCCTGCAACGGAGATGGGGGGGTTGGAAGATGGGGGGGGGGGGGGCAAATGGGCACTTGGAGGGGTGCATTGCTAAACCGTGAAGAGCCGTACGTCAACAGAGGTGGGGGTCTGGGGATGAAGGGGGGGTAACGAAGTGTGATAAGGGAGGCGATGGTTTGCAGACTCGATACTGTACTGTCATTCACATTGACTGATACGTTCTTCTCCCTTGCCAGTTGTTCCCAATGGCCCAGCTTTCCCTGCAAGCGTGTGTTCCAGACTATGGGCCCCAGTACTTCCTTCAACGCCCCCTGAAGTGGATCAAACCATTTATCCGGGCAGCACACATCATTCCTGCAAAGGCCCCAGATGCAGCAATAGGAACACAATATAAATTTAGTTAGCAGCATACCTCATCTATGCTATGCTGTTGACCTCCTCCTCTGCAACATGACATGAACTGATATTGTCTTTTCTCTTGCCTCTTGTTTCTAATGGCCTAGCTCTCCATACAAGCCTGCGTTCCAGACTACAAGGCCCAGTACCAAGACCAGCTTAAGCGGACCAAACCGTGTGCCCCCAAGCAGCACTTGTTGATTCCTGCAAGGCCGAAGATGTAGCAGCAGGAGCACAATGAAGTTTAGCTAGCAGCAGATGGAGACTGCTCTTTACCTCGTCCTTTGCAAAATGGACTGATACCTTTTTTTGCCTTTTATTTATATTGTGCAGCTCTCCTTACAAGATTGCGTTCCAGACTACGAGCCCCAATACTTCTTCCAAGACCACTTGGATGATTCAAACCATAGAGAGAAACAGACTGGAAGTGTGGCCGAAACGACCTCTTCTTTTGCACTATGAACTGATATTGTATTCTCCCTTGCTTCTTTTGATGCAGCTCTCCCTACAAGCTTGCGTTCCAGACTATGAGCCCCAATACTTCTTCCAAGACCAGCTCAAGCGCATCAGGCCTTACATAGCAGCAGAGAAATGTGTGGCCATCACCCCTGTCATGGGGCCTGCCCTGGTCTTAATGGACTGCAGCGCAACGGATGGGAACCAACGCTGGTGGTACTAAACCCTAGCCAGGGTTTTGGGCCGTTGCTAGGGTTTAAGCTTTTGGCCCGTTGCTAGGGTTTAAGGTCTGAGGCGTAGCATGACTCCTGTCATGGGGCCTGCCCTGGTCTTAATGGACTGCAGTGCAACGGATGGGAACCAACGCTGGTGGTACTAAACCCTAGATAGGGATTTCGGCCCTGTGCTAGGGTTTAAGCTCTGATGCAAATTATCACTCTTATGATGGGGCCTGCCCTTGTACTGCTGGACTGAGTGCAGTACAACGGATGTGAACCAGCGCTAGTGGTACTAAACCCTAGGTTTAGTTTCCAAGCTAGGGTTCTGGGCCTGTCATAGGGCTTTGGCTCTGATGCAAACTAGGGCTGATGGAAACTAGGTTTTTTGGGGTTGGATTGCATGGATGCTGGAGTGCGGCGCAACAGATGCGAACCAGCGCTGGTGGTACTCAACCCTACCTAGGGTTTTGGGCCTGTGCTAGGGTTTGGGCCCTCTGATATGTAGGGCTTTGGGCCTGTAATAGGGTTTTAGCCCTATGCCAAGCAGCACTGGAGTGGAGCTAGGGTTTTGGCTGATGCTGGAATTAATGCTGAAGTGCAGTACATACTGTTGCCAACCATCTGTGGTGGATTTACATCCTGGGGTTTAGCCATGGTGCCCACCAGCACCGGTGGTACTACACCCTACCAGCGGATGGAAATTTAGGTAGTTGGCCTTGTGCTAGGGTTTAAGTTCCTGCAAGGCCCCTATAGCTGCACCTCTGGGTTTGTTTCGACAGTCACCTCAAAGTCACGGGCATGGTTTAGTGTCTACAGTTACACTGCCCAAAGGACATTAAGGGACGTGTTTGGGGGAGAGGAGTGGGAGGGGGAATGGAGGGAGGAGAGGGGGCAGCAGAAAGGTTCTTATGAGAGTTGGGTTTACTTAGGGCTGCGGGTTTACCCTGAACCCTCAAAGCCATGCCTTGTGCCTTAAGATCTAGGTTGGAACAGAGAGCAGTCAATTACATGACCAGTTAGGTTAGGACCGGGACATGCTTCAGACCTTAGTTGGGAGGCTGTTACTATTTCCTATGGGTTGTACCTGTGGAGTGCAGCAGGGAGAGGGGTTTGCGGAAAACCTACCTTGTTCTGGACAATTATTTAGCAATATGGTTTTTGTGCTAGGGTTTAGGCCTTAACCCTTCAATAGGGTTTAATCCCCAAAATCTTACCATAGCTATCATTGCCTGTGGGTGTTGACAGGAGATGGCCCAATCCAGCCTTGAAACTGTCCCGTAAGGTTTTGGACGATGCTCCTGTGTCGAAATACCTCGAGGTAGCAGCTTTAGCTGAGACAGAGACAGAGCCAGTCTTCTTTCCTACGCCAAGTAGTGCATGGGATTATGGTTTTTGACCTGTTGGCCATCCATCAAATCTGCTGAGCACATCCATTGAGTATGTGATGGCATCTGCTATGCATGTCCATGGATGTTAATAGATAGGACGTGGCTCAATGAGGCCCTGAGGCTTCAATGAAAAGTCTTGAAATGGAGATACGCCCTGGATCAGTGAGGTCACGTTTCTGGCAAAGCGAGTGTGGCTGGTGTGGCTTTGGGGTCCTGACGAGTCTTGGACGTGGTGCAATGACATTTGCTATGCTAATTCATGTATACTCAGCATTTGCTTGAGCCTGTTTTGAGCGTAGTAGCTGAGCGTACATGCTTTGATATATCTAAGACATGGCGGTGAATGAAGAGATGAGATTGGAAAGTAAGCTAAAGTGAAGTGCTGCTGATGCATGTAGTTGAGGTCGCGCCTCATCTTGCTATGTGTCCTTATGTGTGGAGCTCTTGTTATAGTTCAGTCATGTGTTTGGGGTTCTACTGGGATTCAAAACCCCTCATGGATGGGTCAAAACCACTTAGTTCCTAGGTTTCAGACCCTCTAGGGCCTATTTGTAGGGCAGTCACTGCCCAGTCAGGGTGGTAGGCATTGCATGGTCAAGTTAGGAGCTTATTACTTAATGGCTGCTGGTAGCAGAAACAGGGATTATGTTTTTCAGGACTAGGACTCCAGGATTGAGAACACTCCTGAGCATCTGCATAACTCCGCATATTAACTCAGGGGTTACGTCTTGCTCTAGCTGATTGTAGTTCTGTTCAGTAGGATAAGGAGGACAGGGTGAGAGTGTAGGTAGGGTGAGGTAAAATGTGTTGAGAAAGGAACACCGGTGTGTTTGGTCGTTTTGACCTAGCTGCCTTGTGAGTAGCCACACCTGCCTTGGATGTTTGTTTGTTTTCCTACCTTCTTTTCCACATTTTGAGCCGCCCAGGCGATCTGAATTGTGTGAGCACATGGGCGCATTGGGGAGTGCGCTTCAGCCAGAGCAGTAGCTGTTGCCATTGAAGCACTGGATGGCTGTCATGTACCAGCACGAAAAGAGGGATTGCTGTGGCTAGAGGAGGTCTTGGCATGTCCAGTCGTTTGGATGAAATGAAAAAGAGGGCTTGCAGCCATACCAGGTCGAACTAAAATCAGCAATCTGTAAGAGAAAGACAGCAACAATGAGCATTCACAAATACAAAAAACACCCCCTGCAGGGCTCGAACCTGCGGCCTATTCCTTAGGAAGGAATCGCTCTATCCAACTGAGCTAAGAGGGCAGATCCCATAGAATACATCTGGGATGTGCTCTGGGAGATTAGAGGGGCGTCCGAGAGTCGAACTCGGGACCTATCGCTCTGCAGGCGATTGCTCTAACCACTGAGCTAACACCCCATTCGAAACCAAGATGAGTACATATTGTTAATTGACTCTCCAAGCAAGTACTTCTACCAAGCTTACATTATCGTGTAAACCCTAAGCACGCACTAAACCCTGGCTGGCTGGTCACTCCTGTGTCTCTACTTGTAACTTGTAATCTGTAATCTGTGTCTCTCACTCTCCCTCTTTCCTCGGGTTGTGCCTTTTCGGAGGCCTGAGTTGGGGGTTTATTGTGTGGGTGTGCATCTTTTGATTCCATTTCCAGTAAGCATCCTGCACCCGTGTAAATTCCTCGAATCGAATCGCTAAACCCTCTTCTGAGTGTGCAAGCAGGGGCTGGTGGCAGTCGGTCGGCCCTAGCTCTCAGGCGGGTATGACCTTTGCTCTGGGTCAGGTTGTTTCCCTAGGGTTGGCTTGCAGTGTCATGCAGCTCTGGTGATTTGTGCCTTTGGGTTCAGCACAGCTGATGTCATTCATCTAAGTAAGTCATGTTGTTCCATGCACTTGCCCCATATATATACATTCATCAAGTGTCCTTTGAAATGCAAGTGGGTGTATATATACATATGAATGCTCATGAGGCTGTTGCAGTGTGGGAAGTCTGTATGCAGACATTGCTATATACGTCCTGTGCTTTTCGCCTGTAGGCAGGTGATATAAGGTGAGTTGTCCAGGTGTGTCCCAGTCACCGGCAGAGCAGCAGCAACTTACCGCAGCCAGAACAATGGCCGTGGCAAGAACAGAGGCAGCGGCGGGACCTGCAGCAGCAATGGGGACAAGGGCAGGTGCGGGGGCAGCAGCAGCAACAAGGACAACAGCAGCAGCAGCGGTTGCAAAGCAGCCGAGTGGGAACAGGGGGAGGTACAGGGACAACAGCAGCAGCAGGGAGGGACAGGGCAGCTAGTATGTAACAGATACGTGTTCCTCCATTCAACGAGCATACGGCACTGGCTCATGCTCTCTACATGAGCAAAGCTTTTGTTTTATTTATTGTTGGCGCCTTTGTTAGGTGCAGTGTATGCTGAGCTGATGTAGTTGCTGGTCAGGGCTCGACATTAGACTTGCGCCATCTCACAGCCCAGCCATGTCATTCAAAAAAGGAACTGAATGTTTGCATGGGGTGAAAACTGGCAAAAATGTGCTTAATTGTCATTTTGTCTGTTGTTGGGGTTTTTTGAATTTGAATTCAGAGTCTAAACCCTAAACCCTGGTGTGCATAATCTGTGGTTGTAGCGGTTAACGCCTGCACAGCTACAGCTCAGTTCGCAGTTTGGTGGCGTGTTCTATGTGAAGGTTATGCATATATTGGAGGTTGCAGCATGGATTTGCATATCAATCTTTGCACCTGATGAAGGCCGAAAAGGCCGAAACCGGTAGTGTGACTGGTTGCGTGTAAATTCCCATGCGTTGAAGCTTCCGTCTGTGCGTAACTGTTACATCACCCCTAGGCAGACAACAGGGCAGTTAAAACTACTTCAGTGTATGCTGAGCTCCTTGTGAACTGCTCACCTTGTTCAAGCCCGGCAGCAGTTCTGTGAGCACAACCTGGCAGCAGCAGCTGACACGCTGGTGGCTGCTACAGCTGGCACGGAGGCAGCAGCAGCAGTAGCAGATTGGGTGGCAGATGCGCAAGCACGGGAAGCAGCAGATCAGGCTGTAGCATTCCTGAGGGCATATGCTGCATGTGCCGGAGCAGCTGTTGCTTGATGTGGTGGCCGTAGTTCCTCTCTCGGCCTTGGTCAAGTTTGTGGCTGTGTGTGTTCGTGTCTATTGGTACTGCCACCAGTCTGGTGGTACTGATGTGGTGGACTTGCCAGACGTCTTGCTTCCTGAAGGTCAGTATTTGGTAAGTATTGGGATATGTTTGATTCGGAGTCCGGTCTTTCTGGTGATTTGTCTGATGATGAACTGGATGAGGTTCCCTAGAGAGGTTCCTGGTTGAGTGGGTATCTCTCAGTTGGTGGTCTGGAATCCACTGTTTTTGGATCCATCCGATGGTGTTTTTGGACGTTTCAACCTAGCAGCCCTTTGCGGTTGTCACACCTTATTACACATGCTTGTTTGTTTGTTTAACCCTTGAAAAGGGTTGAGGCCCCAAAACACTAGCAGAGGTGCCATAGCATCTGGCTCGTGAAGCCCTGAGGTTAGTTGCCCCATACAGTTTTGGAGGAAGCTCACGATGTAGAGAGACCTCAAGGCAGCAGCTATATAGATATGCCTTTTGCTAAGAAAGGAGTTTCAAAAGGGTTTATCTTTGTTTGGGCGTATCTTGAGCCTACTAGCTGGGCATAGATGGCTATATACCAGTGTGTGTGGAGCTGTTGCTGTGGTTTCTCATCCAACGGAAACAGGGGTTACATTTTGCTCTCTGCATGGACATCATAGTTCTCTTTGCTAGCAATAGCGAGGATGCTGCGGGTGATGAGATGAGGGTTAGGTAGGGCACCCTCTTATGGTGGAGTCGTAACTTTTCCTGCACACTCTGAACCCTACATCTTGTAATGGACTCTATGTGTCATCAGTTGGAGCACACATATGTGTTTAATGGATGGGCTCTGCAGCAATTTCAGACCTGGGTTACAATAGAATTTATCAAGCTGGCTAGTGAGGTTGGCACGGGCCTTGAGGTGACACATCTTTTATGTTGTTTGCTTGTTTGACCAATGGTTTCAAGATAGAGTGTATCAGCATTGATGAGGTCACATTTACTGCTGCAGAGCAGGTCGTGATTTAAACTGATTCTTGTTCTGGGCATTATGATTGCCTGCTAAAGAGAGTAATGCAGTTTTGAGGTCATGCGCGATGTGTGCAGAATGATGCCTGATGGGTTGCATGATGTTTTGGATGGGATTGAATGATGTTTTGGATAGCAAGGGCAGCCCTTATATTTGTTGAGGCGGTACAGGAAGCTGGGTAATTTAGGCCATGACTTGTTTTGCAGCATGATGCCGGCTTTGATAACAAAGAGAAGTAAACACTTGAGGTGAATGTAAGGGCATCCTTTGGCTATGACTTGTTTTGCAGCCTGATGAATATGCCGGATTTGATAACAAAGAAAAGCAACTTGTTTGAAACATATTAGGTGAATGTAAGGGCACCCTTTGGATCGTGTTGCAGGATACTCGTTACTGCACCTTTGAAGCTTCAAAACCAAAATTCACCTCCAAACAAAATTCACCTCACAAAACTCATCAAGTTGATAGCCAGTCTATCGGGCAACATGTAGGTGGACACCCCCTGCAGGGCTCGAACCTGCGGCCTATTCCTTAGGAAGGAATCGCTCTATCCAGCTGAGCTAAGTGGGCGATGTGACAACGGCCGCAATCGATCTTTGTTCGAGACGAGCGCGCGTCGATATCAGAGGGGCGTCCGAGAGTCGAACTCGGGACCTATCGATAGTTCTGCAGTCGATTGCTCTAACCACTGAGCTACCACCCCATTCGAAACCATGGCAATGAAGTGATTCCCATCATGGGCACCAAAGCGTACTATGGTCCTATTATTACATTTCATGATATGCCATAGCAATAAGTGCCATAGGCCCCGCACCTCAAGCTGTCACAAAGAGCAGCGAGAGTGGAACAGAATACGGGTACTATGGTCCTAGTCAAGACTTTTCTGCAAACCCTGAATCGGATCGCTGGCTGAGGTGGCTCCTGTGTCTCTCCTCTCCCTCTTTCCTCGGGTTGTGCTTTTTAGTCGGAGGCCTGAGTTTGGGGGTTTATTGTGTGGGTGTGCATCTTTTTGATCGCATTGCCAGTAAGCATCCTGCACCCGTGACTGTGTAATATCCTCGAATCGAAAAGGAGCTGGCTGAGGTGCATTCACACCACCCTCTTATGGGTGTATGTCCAAAGAGCGGGCGGCTGATGGTAGTCGCTCCCTAGTTCTCAGGCGGGTTTAACCTTTGCTTCGGCGCAAGTTGTTTTCTAGGGTTGGCTTGCACTGTCATGCAGCTCTAGCATTTTGTATATGTGGGTTCAGCACAGTTATGTCCTTTATGTATGTATGTCTTGTCTTTCATGCACTTGCCTCATATACCCATTTGCAGTTTACAGGACGCACTATGCTTGCTCATGAGCCTGTTGCAATGTGGGGAGGTTTTGTTCGCATGCCATTGCTAAATACTAGCCCTTCGGGAGTCTGCGCGCTTCGCGCGCTCGGGTGCTTCGCACCCTCTGGCAAGCCCTTCGGGCTTGCTTCGTTTCCCCCGCTTCGCGGGAGGTTGTGGGCGCTTCGCGCCCACATGGCATTGTAACGTCCTGAAGCCCGTTCCAGAGCCTCCCTCTGGAACCAGAACCAGGCCTGTGGAAGGGCTCTGGAACCGAAAAATGGATGCTGTATTAATTGGTGGCCCAGGCCATGTCGATGCGAAGCATTGACCCAAGCAGGAGGTGGGGGTCCAGGGGGGAGGAACAGCCCCCCCAGACCCCCAGTCCAGGGGGGAGGAAGCTAGCAACAAAGTGCACTTATAAACACCAATTCCACATAGCAAATGGCTACTTTTCCACTGAGAGTGAGCATCATACACTTTGTTAGTAACTTGCTGGAACCAGCATGCGACATGTTGGCCACAGGGCGGTCCACGGCTGGAACCGGGAACTCACTCTTTTTGCATCGCTGGAACCGCGGAACTGAGAAAATTTGGCCTGGAACGCGGAACTGGAACGGGCTTCAGGACGGTACTTAAAGTTAACTCATGGGGGTCGGGTTCTGGGTTCTGGAGGGGGGGGGGAACCCGGGACTGGGGTCGCGGGAACTCGGCGCTGGAACTTGAAATGGAACTGGAACTGGAACGGGGCACCGATGCAAGTCCGCACATAGCATGAGTTGCATCACGCTGCCATCGAAGCACTATTTATTCCAGTGACGTACAACGGCATCACCAATCTACCTTCCCAGTGACATCTGCATATTCCCGCGGAGGATGGCGACGAGATCCACACCCACGTATACCGATAGCCAGCAGGGTAATACGGCCGCACAACTTAAACGTACTCAATAAGCTCTTAGTAGTTATGATGAGCGCTAGCATGCAACAGAACGCGTGCTAAGACTCTAAGCCGCCCCCTGATCACTCCGACGACTCTTCAGCAATTTCTTGAGCGGCTGACCAAAAGTGCCACAAAACGGAGAATGGCTCCGTACTCAGGGCAAACTATGAGCAACTTCACCACTAACTGCCTCAGAACATAGTCCATCCAACTATGTCTATTTTACGCACAAAGCCAGCAAACACAGCACAGAGTGTCAGGCAAGTCCCTTTTCTTGCTGCCAGCATAAACCTGCATGGCACCTCTAGTACTGACACTGGAACAAACAAACGTTTGAGAAGTGTGGCTGCACCAAGGCAGCAGCTGCTGCTGCTCTGATAAGGCTCCAGCAGCTGCTGCTGCCTCTGCTACTATTCTGCACCCCCACCCCCTCGTACCCAACCCCTGCAAAGCACTGACTCCGATCCTAGCATGCTGCCTTTCCAGTGCTGTCTTATACTAGTGAAGGCCTCACTAGTATATATGTATATGCATGCCCATCTGTATTCTTTGCATAGGTACTATTATGTATGCAGCTCCTTTTGTATATTCTAGAGCAGCGTCTGTTCCTGGCAGCACACAGCTAGCACGCTTAGGCACAGTCTATCTCGGCAAGCATGCTGCTTCACCCCAGCACCCGCAGGTGGTCACCCTAGCAGCGTCGCCGCGACCCCCTAGTATGCAGGAATCGGGTCTTTCTACTCGCTGGTCATTTGGCTGGCCATATGGAGGTCGGCAGAACGCCTGCATAATTAGTTCCAACATACTTATATTTGCATCCCCACATTCCACCAGACCCTCAACAGATCCATTGTGTTTTGGATCCATCCGATGGTGTGTTTGGTCGGTTCGACCTAGCAGCCCTTTGCGGTTGCCAGACCTTAAATGTTTGTTATGTTATGTTAAGTCATCAAACACAAACTAGCCCCAAAAATGTGGTGCCCGTACCGGAGCCCAAACTATAGGCTTCATGACGGGCATCGATCCAGCTCAAAACCAACGTTGTCAACATACCCACCATAATCAGACGAAAAGGTATCCACCATGTACCCAGCCAGACCTACTCCTAAAAGTCGCATCCGATCCCATTGCCAAGAAGATAGTCCCAGTCCCTGGGTTCTCTGAAGGTGTAGCTGTCTCCTGCTGCTGTCCCCTGCTTCTGTTTCTGTGTGGATCTGCTTCTGCTGCTGCTGCTTCCCTCACGGCACAAACCCTGCCGCCGCTCCCAAAGTTGGCACAGCATCGTCGCTGCTGCTGCTGCTGCAGCCGCTGCTTTGCACACTCAAACCATGCAGGCATATCAGACAAATGCCACGGTGCTTATCAGACCCGCTACCCTACCCTACCCTGCCCTATAACAGCCCTTGCTGCTTCTCCAGCCAATATTATCAATCCTCTTCCTTCTGATGCCCCTGCCCCATTCCCTCCTGCTCCTGGCTCCTCCTGCTGCCCCTGCCCCATTCCCTCCTGCTGCACTTCCTGCTGCTGCTGCTGCTGCTGTTGGTACCACACCATTCCCCACAGGCCGCGGCTGCAGCCAAGCAAGGACCCCAAAACACACCTCTGTTCAACATCACCCATCTTCGGCAGCAGCTGCTCTGCAGCTTCCCTGTATGCTGCTGCCCACACTGACCCCGGCCTTAAACCCCACTGCCACAACAACTCTCCCTGCATACACAGAACCCTTGTCGTGATCCCTGCTGCGCCCTCTGCCCTCCCAGCTGCACCAGAACTCGAGTTTGAATTTACACCTGACAGCTGCTCATAGAGTAGCTCCAAAAGCTGCTGCTGCTCCCCTGCTGCTGCCACTGGCTTGTAACCAGCCCGAGCCAGCAGCAGCAGGGTGTAGCAAACGTCACTAGGGACATAGCTGTAGCAATGAGAAGCTGATTGCAGTAGCAGCTGGAAGGCTGGTTGTAGTAGGTAGCGGGGGAGGGTGTAGCAGAGTGCAGTGGCAGCCAGGAGTGACATGCGTAACTGAACGGGGTTAAGTTTAGGCATTGGCTGCAGCAGCAGGTGACTGAGTGACAAGTGACACAGCTGCTGTAGCAACTGCTGCTCCTGCTGCTGCTGCCCCTGCTGATGCTGTTGTATCAACTGCTCCCGCTTCTCTTGCTGCTGCTGATGCTGGACCGTCCCCTCCCCTTCACTCCCTACCAGCTGCTGCTGCTGGGCACTGTTTCCTGCCTGCGGAGGTGCTAAACCCCACAAGAAACACGCCACCTCCTGCGAGCTAAACCCTCCCACCTTGCGCCCCACCACCCGTGCAATCTTACCGTCCTGAAGCCGGTTCCAGGTTCCGGTTCCAGGGCAAAATGTGCTCAGTTCCGCGGTTCCAGCGATGCCAAACATGTCAGTTCCTGGTTCCAGCCCTGGGCCACCCTCTGGCCAACATGTCACATGCTGGTTCCAGCAAGTTTATTACAAAGTGTAGAGTGCTCAACTGAGTGCAAGAATAGCATTTTCCATTGTACAATTGGTTGTAATAAGCACAAATCATCGCTGGCTTCAGGGGCTTCGCCCCAGACCCCACCAGGGGGGCTGTTCCTCCCCCCTGGACCCCCGCCTCCTGCTTGGGTCCATGCTGCGCATCGACATGGCATGGTCTCCCCCAGAAAAGTTTGGTTCCAGAGGCCTTGTTCAAGTCTAGTTCTGGTTCCAGAGGAGGTTGTGGAACCGGCTTCAGGACGTTACAATCTCCCTTAACCACCCCGCAGCACACCCCCCGACAAACCCATGAGGTACCCATCGCCTCCCATTGTCCCCCCGAATGCTGGCTAAACCCCACACCAGATTTGATAGCTGTTGAGGGCTAAATTGGCTGCTTGCAGTAGAGCTTCGAGCCAGGGCCTTAGGGCCATTGTTGTACCTGGCAAGCCCTTGCTGTAATTACTGTTCCTGCCAATGGACGTTCCCGTTGAATAAAAGCCTTTACCACCAAATATTCGCTCATCAATCTCCGTATAACCTGGCAAAGCGGTCCCAACCCGGAGGGCTGTTCTGGCACATGCGCTGGTCAGGCCAAGTTGTGCCTGCACTCCAGTCGCAATATTGACGTCCCAGCAGGAATCATAAGAGTCTCCTACACTATCGTAGGCACCCAATCATCGCGGCGTATATGGTGAAGTTGGGCCTCTGTCGCCAAGCTTTCGAAAGCCACGTGGACCTGCTATGACCTAGGTCCTGCAGGGGTTTTGTACGCGGCTCGCTTATTATTGCTAGATATGTTCTGTGCTATCTGCCAGAAGGCAGGTGATAAAGGTGGTCATCCAGGTGTGTTCTAGTCACTGGCTGATCACTCCTGTGTCTCTCCTCTCCCTCTTTCCTCTGGTTGTGCCTTTACGGAGGCCTGAGTTGGGGGGTTATACTGTGGGTGTGCATCTTTTTTTGATCGCATTTCCAGTAAAAAGCATCCTGCACCCGTGTAAAATCCTCGAATTGAATCAAACAATAACACTGCTTGGACAGTGGAAAAGGAAGGAAGGGAAACAGCAGCAGCTGCAGTAGCAGCAACAGCACGCACGTAGAGCAACGGCCGTAGCGGGAACAGTGGCAGCAGAGGAAGTTGCAACAGCAGTGGGTACAATGGCACCGACAGGGTCAGCAGAAGAAGGGGGGACCGTGGCAGCAGCAGGAATAGGGGGATTGAGCAGCAGGCAGAAGAAGGGCAGCAGCTTCAGCTGCATCAGCCCGCACGGGGTCAACCGAGCTTTGGCAGGAACAGCGACCGAAGCAGCAGCAGCAGCAGCAGCAGCAGCAGCAGCAGCAGCAGCAGCAGCAGCAGCAACAGCAACAGCAGCAGCAGCAGGCACAGTGGCAACAGCAGGCACAGTGGCAACAGCAGCAGTAGCAACATCAAAAGCAGCAACCCCGGCGGCCTGCTCCCAGACACCAGCTAGACAATCCTAGAGATGTGATTTAGCTCCCACCACCTCAGCAGCTACAGGTGAGATGAATTGGAAGCCATGGTAGCAATATCAGCAGCAACTCCGCCACCGCGGCCACCCGTCCATAGCTTCACCCAGCTCTTTTGGCAGATGGCAGTGGCCTTCAAAGATGTACAAATGGCATCTAGTGCTTCAATTCATGAGTAGCCTCCGCTGACAGACCAGCAGCAGCATGAAATGCAAGACATGGCAAATGTAATCAAAGAGTGAAAAGATTGAGCGAAAGCGTACTAGCTCCTCCCCTCTCCCCTCCCAGACCAACCTTCAGGGTCAGCTTTGCAACATCGGTTATCACGCAGCACACCAGCGGCTCCCTATTAACAAAGAAACAAAAATTTTAGAGAAATGTAAGGTATGGCTGCACCAAGGCAGCTAGGTCAACGTGACCAAACACACCAGTGTGAGCCGGGAAGAGCAGCAGCAGCAGCAGCAACAGCAGCAGCAGTCGCAGCAGCGCATGTACCAGCAACAACATACACCTGGGAGAGAAGGAGCACGGTTTGCAAGGAACAGCAACATCAGAGGTCTCCGGAGCGGCAGCAGGGGTAGGTAAGGGGTGGCATGCACCCATGGAGGGGACCATTCTCCACCACATCAGCTACACCCCTATTTGAGAATGACCACACCAGTTAGGCAAAGCTGTTCACAAGGTTGTGCACGATAACCTTGCGGCAGACTAGAGGGGCATGGTGACACAGGCCTAGGGTGAAGGGCTCAAATGGTAACAGCCTTACAAGAAAACCACTCATCAGCAGCAGCAACAGAAGTCAGAGCCCAGTATTCCCTGGTGGAACGTCCCACCCCATCTATCAGATACTGCTGCTTCTCTCTCCAAGCCTATAATAAAGTGGCTGAAGAGATGCCTTCGACTGTCTGCTGCACTTTTTTTGGGGGGGAGGGGAGCGGCGTTGGAGGTAATCATGCAGGCGTTGCGCTGTCCTCGATATGGCACGGCCATAGTCAAACGTGCCAGGGGTGTTTCAAGTGCAACAATCAATGGCATGAACAGTTACTTACGTTGGAGGAAAGGAAGGAAGTGCCCTTATCAGATTGAGGAGAGCAATACACCACATTTCGTCCGCCCCTGATACTCACCAATTTGGCCATGGTTCGGACATGTCTGCCAATTCCGCGAATCAACGCCGCAAATGTATCCTAATGCCATTGTATATGCCTAATGATACTGTTCGATGGGTTTGGGCAGCCTAGTAATGATGTGTGCCGGGCAAAACCCGCAGATGTTCAATCGTTTGACCAGATGCTCAAAGTTAGCACCACGAAAACTACTTCAGATAGCAAGCGCGATGGTCGCCGGATGGTTAGTAGTATATGTAGAAGCAATTCATGCAGAACTGCACACTCAATCGTACTTCATGGGCACTTTCGCTGGTTGTGCTAGCAGATGCATTCAAAGGCTCACGCGGAGCATACTGCTGAATTCTGGCCCATGTGAGGGCAGGTAACGAACGTATGTACCTACATGATGGACTTTAGTTGGTTGCACAGCTCAAGTATAGCTGTTTTGAGTTTCGCGAGACTCGGACCTTGGGATGCGCTGCCGATATGTGCCGCAGAGCTTCCTAACCAGAGCATCTTTTTGCATGCTCTCAATTGGCGATCCATATACTATCTATAGGTATAAGGTTCTGCTATCAAGCTCTTAGAAAACACCTCTGTGTAGAGAGATGTCTTCACCTCGAATCAACTTTTCCCAAATTGGTGAGTATACTTTACGGACGAAATGTGGTGACCAAAAATAAATCCGCTAAACGCGTAAACATGAGAAAAACATGAACGAACTCAAGGCGTGCACATACACCCCCTGCAGGGCTCGAACCTGCAGCCTATACCTTAGGAAGGAATCGCTCTATCCAACTGAGCTAAGAGGGCAGTACGCTGAGTGAATAGATCGATCAACCGACCCATCAACACAGAGTGAAGGGGCGTCCGAGAGTCGAACTCGGGACCTATCGATCTGCAGTCGATTGCTCTAACCACTGAGCTAACACCCCTTCGAACCAAGACGTACGACAAACTGCTGGTGGTAGTTAGGTAGCCATCTCATGTTCCGTGTCCTGATGTCTCTGTAAACCCTAAACCCTAAGTCATTGGGGGCTTTGGACCAGGTTGTTTTCTAGGGTCTCAGGTACCCATTTGCAGTTTACAGGACGTACTATGCTTGCTCATGAGCCTGTTGCAATGTGGGAGGTTTTGTTCGCATGCCATTGCTAAATAAATATGTTCTGTGCTATCTGCCGGAAGGCAGGTGATATAAGGTGATTATCCAGGTGTGTTCCAGTCACTGGCTGGTCACTCCTGTGTCTTTCCTCTCCCTCTTTCCTCGGCTTGTGCCTTTTCGGAGGCCTGAGTTGGGGGTTTATTGTGTGGGTGTGCATCTTTTTGATCGCATTGCCCGTAAGCATCCCGCACCCGTGTAAAATCCTCGAATCGAATCGAAGTTTTCTAGGGTTGGCTTGCACTGTCATGCAGCTCTAGCTTTTTGTATATTTGGGTTCAGCACAGCTAATGTCCTTTATGTATGTATGTCTTGTCATTCCATGCACTTGCCTCATATACCCATCTGCAGTTTACAGGACGCACTATGCTTGCTCATGAGCCTGTTGCAATGTGGGAGGTTTTGTTCGCATGCCATTGCTATATATGTTCCTGTGCTATCTGCCAGAAGGTGATAAAGGTGGTTATCCAGGTGTGTTCTAGTCACTGGCTGGTCACTCCCGTGCCTCTCCTCTCCCTCTTTCCTCGGGTTGTGCCTTTTCGGAGGCCTGAGTTGGGGGTTTATTGTGTGGGTGTGCATCTTTTGTTTCGCATTTCCAGTCAGCATCCTGCACCCGTGTACAATCCTCGAATCGAAAAAGGGTGTGCATCTTTTGATTCGCATTCCAGTAAGCATCCTGCACCCGTGTAAAATCCTTGAATCGAACTCTAAGTCATTGCTATATGATATGGTCAACTCATCTATGCATTCTGATCACTTTGCCTTCGGCTGTACCCTAAGCAATGCAAGCCAACTTGCATACTATTACAAACTGGGAGCGAAGCACCCCCGGGGTGCCCGCAGTATCCCTGTTAAACGAAGCAATGGCAGAATAAAGGCCATAATAAAGCAATCCAACAAGCTATGAAAGCAACTGCATGTTAGCAGTGACTGTAATCGAGTAATACGTTTACTACGGTATCAGCAAACAAGCATAGATTTGGCACCTGAAGGTACCACTCAACAATGGACCAATGTTACCTGTATCTCATCATGCCTTTCAAAGGATCAAAGAGCGCATTGCATATCTAAGTGTTTGGCAAACATGTTTGCCACAGTCACCAAGCACCAGTACCGGACAACAAGGGGGCGCACATCCACAATAATGCACGCTAGCTAGGTAGGTACCACAAGTGATCACTCAGCCCAATGCATGAAACTGCCCATATGTACCAAGACTTTATCCATGTGCACACCACTAGTATAGATTGCACATACAGTAACAAACATACAATGCACAGAAGAAGTACACAGCAGACACATATGGACATGTGCAGCCAATTTTAATAGTTGTTGCTTTATGTGCATGCACCAGATGTGCACCCTATGTGGCTCCTATGTGCAGCTACATGTGCATTCCATGTGGGTGGCATGTGCATGCTCTGTGCATGGTATGTCCAGCTTATGTTACACTTTGTCACGGTATGTGCATCTGTGTATGTGCTTCTCATGTTGCTTCTATGTACAGAGTATGAGGCCATGCATGCAAGGGCATAAGTGGGTGCGTGTCCACTTGCCTAGACAAGCATTGCATGTGCTGCTGCTAAGCTGGTGACAATAGCTGGCAGTGAGTTGGATTGGTGCGTAAAGTTTTCAAGCACCCAACAATCATGCTACACAGGCGGGGTTGCAAACAGCTGGACCCAACAGAAGCACCAAGATTACAGAGTATCAAAGAGCAGAGCAGATATGTATATGCATACATGATGGAACTGCACAACCAAGGCAGAAATCCATTAACGGGTGGTATAGGTATACCGTCAGCCTTTGTATACCGTATACTCCCTCACAAGCTCTTGCCGTATACGTATACCCCCTCGCAAGCTCTTCCGTATACATCATTGCAAACCCAATCGTATACCGTATACCTCTCGCAAAAAGCTCAACCCCAATTTTGGTGTACATCTTCTAAAACACCCCATATGGCAACAAAAACACCCACACTTATCCAGGACATGGTATACACATTTTCTACACCAAAGAACATGCCAATAGACATGGTTACGTCCATTGGCATCCAACACCCAACATACCTGCATAGGCAACTCTCCAAAAGTTGTGTTTCCGCTTCTCAGATGGGGACATTGTCACCACAGCCGCAATATACTTTGGACCACTCCTCACCCTGCAGCCACTCAGGCCATGACAACCAAAAATGTGCATCCAGGAGCCTATGGAATATGCTTGACATTTGTGAAATGGTGCACAAATCTCCGCCCAGACCAGCTGCCAGAAAGCACGCATTTGCATCATATTGGCAGTTCATAGCTCACACAACAGCATCTCCGGTGGAATGTGCAATGAACCCTGTTAACTACATAATAGCATCTGCTTCTCTCAGAATTTAGGTTCATGTCATACTGTGCTACGCTTTTCCGACCAGAAACTGCAGATGATGGGCACATATTACATTATGTACTCATCATCCTTGACCCAGAGGCTTACAGACATGCATGCAGCAAAACCAATCAATCATCTAGCTTTGTTAGCGTGGTGTGAAGGGTCTGGGGGCGTAGCTCCCAGAAGCCAAGCTGGGAGCAGCACTGTTATTCTGCTTCTAGCTCTATTAGCTGTGTAACCAGCTCGCAGCAAGATCTATTGGGAAGGAAAAGGGAACAAGTCGAGGGGGTCCGGGGGCGTAGCCCCCAGAAGCCAGGAATATTTGCGGGCACGAGGTGGGCGGCCCCATCAAACAAAAGCATTGCTGAGATGAAGCAGCATGACTTAGTTGCAGCTTAAACACAACAACACTTACCGGTATACAGCACCTCAGTTTGGGAGTGATTCTCCTCTTATATATGTCCTCCTGCCTTCAGTATGAAACCTACTGTGGTCAGCAGCATCCCCGGCCCGTTCTCAGTGTCGCATTCGCCCCGCTACTTCTTAGAGTTTTTCCTGTAGCTCAATACAGTGTCCAGATACCAAGCTCGCTCCCTCACAAGCTTGCTCCCTCACAGAACAGCAACCCTACAGAACATGTTGCCAAAAACGCTCCAGCTTTGCTATCCTTCGATGAGATTATCAACATCTGATCTAATTCTAGTAAGCCTCCCACTACTTAAGGGGTTGCTGTCAGCGGAGAAGAGGAGCATGCACGGTGGCTGGCCCTGCACTGCAGACGTGAAGAAGATGTAGAGCAGGAGGTTGGCGCGAAGAAACACTGCTTGCATTAATGCCACATGCATGCATCTCTTGGGAACGCTGGCTAGCAAGGGGCGCAGACAATGAGTAGTGCTGAAGAGTGACAACTGTATTGCCGGCCCACCAAGGGGGTCTGGGGGCGAAGCCCCCAGAAGCTAGAAAATTTCTGCGGTTCAGAGCACCCAGGAGTGATATCCTTAAGCTCCGTATACGTTCTTAGCAGCCACACAGCCATCGTGCTGTATACTCGTATACCTCCACGCAGATCGTTTCCCATCCGTATACATCCTCGCAAGCAGCTTGGTATACCTTCACGCAAACGCAGCCGTATACCGTATACGTCTCGCACTTTGGCCGTATACCGTATACGTATACCCATAAACACCCGTAATCCAGGAATTACTTTGATTGGCTAGTCTAGAGGCTTTTGGATATGATACATAAATGATACACAGTTTACTCCACACTCTGCTTGCCCATGCACTGCTGCTATTTCCTCATTGACATATGCGCAACACTGAACATCGATCTCACAAACTGCGTGTGCACACGTGCTGATTGTATGAGCACCTGCCTTCAACACCTACCCAGGCTTAGAATTGGCCTTAAACTACAAGGTAGGACGCAGCTCTAATGGCATGAACAGATGTGATTCTACCAGACGAGTCTGACCACTCACCTTGCACGCTGCATTATCAATACGAGTCCTTCAGGTCTTAGTGGGTTGGTCAACAGGCGGTGAGCTCTATCGAAAGCAGGTTTCTGTTTTGGAGACCGATGCATCTGCTGCCCTGGAGGGTGTCGGTATCGTGTAGACATCACAGCTAATTCCAACCCAGCTGAATGAGCGCAGGGGGACTAGAAGATCTTGCTGAGCAGCAAAGCTGTATATCGTTTGGACCCCTTTCTTCTTTCTTTTACACTTTGATGAATTCGAAATGGCGTGCAGAATAGCTAATGAGGCTATTGGAATGCCACTCGAACATCTTATGCAAAACGCGCAACTTTGTTCAACTCGCGCGCGAAGGCAAATGTGGCGTATCACTTATCTGCGCGGTCGCAGCTTTCGAAAGCAAGTGCTGTCCAGATAATAGCACCGATCTTCCATGTCTACGGTGCATCCTCCTCATTACTGTATAGTTGTAAGCTCTCATTTCAACAACCTTTGACTAGCACATGAGGTAGCACCGTTGGCAAAAACAGGCCTGAACGAGCATGCGCCAGCTTGCGATAGTGTTGCAACTGACTCTTGTATGCGGAGCTTCATGGAGCTTGTGTAAATGTTTGCTGTCCTGTCACTGTTCCAAGTCACTCTGCAGTCACCGGACGCAAGCTGTACGGGCAGCGCTTGCTGTGTTTACAAGGGACAAGTGTCGCTGCCCAGCTCGCATCAAGACATTGTAGAACATGATCTCTAACCGTTGACAGTCCGTCTCAGTCGTTCGCGTTCTCGGGTCTAACTGTCCGTCACCATGCAGCACTGCAGCAACCCACGCATCAGCTGCTGCCAAACGGCAACCTCCGTGACTTATACTTGGCCTGTTGAATCCCTCATCTCTTGCCGATGCATGCATGTTGTTGTGCTTACCAGGGGATTCGGAATTATTCGGAATGATTCAAGTGGTAATTCAAGATAATTCGGGAATTGATTGTGCTAGCAACATGATTTCGCATAAGCATCTTACAGCCTTATACGCCAGCCACGCTGCGTCTGCAAATAACCACCTGATCATTCCTGGCCGCGATCCTTGCGGTAAAGCTATCCTGCTAGGCTGAATGGATTGGATGCTATTGACTTGCTGTTGAGTGGCAAGTGAATTGCTGGGCAAAACCCTTGTACCTGTAGAGCATTAGCATCTGCCTTCACCCGAAGCATACTAACTGCCAAGCTGCATCAATCCGTTACTAGTGCAAGGTATCCAGGAAGAAAATAGTGGTTGCAAGCCTACTAAGCAACGTTGCCACTCCTTTTTTACTCCTTTTCATCTGCGCGTGATGACACATGCCAGTCTCACTGTGTGTGCCTATGGCTGTTGCAATGATCAGCTGCTTGAGATCCCATCAGATCGTTATGTGCTTGCCTGCTTCTGCCGGCTTCCGGCCACATACCTTGTTAGCATGCATGTACTTGTAGCATGCTAACAAGGTATGTGGCCGGAAGCCGGCAGAAGCAGGCATGCATCGCAGCACTTCACCTCAAGTAACTTTCTCGTCCCTTTCCTTCATTCACCATTCATGTTAGATATATCAAACATGTACTTGTAGCATGTTGTATGTGCAAGTAGCCATCAAGGGCAGACAAGCATCCAGGAACATACAGCCAGAGGGAACCAATCCACTAGAAGCTCAAACGTTCCATCAGACTATATGCATACTCATGTTGTCAGTCCATCAAACAAAAGTTTAGATACACTTGGGACCAAGCTACCCCAAGCCATCGCTGATAGGGCTGGAATTCAGCAGTAGGCATTGAGTATGAAATGTTTCCCACCAATATGCATGCATGCACATGCTTGGCCATGTGCATCTTATGCCAGCAGCATGAGTGCTCATGCCGTGCACATACTGCTCTTATGTGCATAATGCATAGCACATACCTTGCACATTCCTTGCTTATGTGCATGGTATAGGCATGTGCAAATTATGCCATTCTTATGTGATGCCTCCCTCTGCATGTGCATCCTATGCTACTTTTATGATCATCTTGTGTACTTTATCTACTAGTGCACTACGCATGCACGAGACTGTAGTTTAGTTAAAAGGTATGATCAAACAATCACAGCAAATTGCAAGCAGGAGCCGTGAAGCGGATGCAGCCGACCAAACTACAAACACCAGAATTTTATCGTATTCACTCTACCCAATATCACTTTGAAATCACCATCCAGCTGAGTGCACCGCCAACATCAACCAAGCAATAAAGCTTTCAGCAAACAATTGTCCATACATCATTGCAAACCCAATCGTATACCGTATACCTCTCGCAAAAAGCTCAACCCCAATTTTGGTGTACATCTTCTAAAACACCCCATATGGCAACAAAAACACCCACACTTATCCAGGACATGGTATACACATTTTCTACACCAAAGAACATGCCAATAGACATGGTTACGTCCATTGGCATCCAACACCCAACATACCTGCATAGGCAACTCTCCAAAAGTTGTGTTTCCGCTTCTCAGATGGGGACATTGTCACCACAGCCGCAATATACTTTGGACCACTCCTCACCCTGCAGCCACTCAGGCCATGACAACCAAAAATGTGCATCCAGGAGCCTATGGAATATGCTTGACATTTGTGAAATGGTGCACAAATCTCCGCCCAGACCAGCTGCCAGAAAGCACGCATTTGCATCATATTGGCAGTTCATAGCTCACACAACAGCATCTCCGGTGGAATGTGCAATGAACCCTGTTAACTACATAATAGCATCTGCTTCTCTCAGAATTTAGGTTCATGTCATACTGTGCTACGCTTTTCCGACCAGAAACTGCAGATGATGGGCACATATTACATTATGTACTCATCATCCTTGACCCAGAGGCTTACAGACATGCATGCAGCAAAACCAATCAATCATCTAGCTTTGTTAGCGTGGTGTGAAGGGTCTGGGGGCGTAGCTCCCAGAAGCCAAGCTGGGAGCAGCACTGTTATTCTGCTTCTAGCTCTATTAGCTGTGTAACCAGCTCGCAGCAAGATCTATTGGGAAGGAAAAGGGAACAAGTCGAGGGGGTCCGGGGGCGTAGCCCCCAGAAGCCAGGAATATTTGCGGGCACGAGGTGGGCGGCCCCATCAAACAAAAGCATTGCTGAGATGAAGCAGCATGACTTAGTTGCAGCTTAAACACAACAACACTTACCGGTATACAGCACCTCAGTTTGGGAGTGATTCTCCTCTTATATATGTCCTCCTGCCTTCAGTATGAAACCTACTGTGGTCAGCAGCATCCCCGGCCCGTTCTCAGTGTCGCATTCGCCCCGCTACTTCTTAGAGTTTTTCCTGTAGCTCAATACAGTGTCCAGATACCAAGCTCGCTCCCTCACAAGCTTGCTCCCTCACAGAACAGCAACCCTACAGAACATGTTGCCAAAAACGCTCCAGCTTTGCTATCCTTCGATGAGATTATCAACATCTGATCTAATTCTAGTAAGCCTCCCACTACTTAAGGGGTTGCTGTCAGCGGAGAAGAGGAGCATGCACGGTGGCTGGCCCTGCACTGCAGACGTGAAGAAGATGTAGAGCAGGAGGTTGGCGCGAAGAAACACTGCTTGCATTAATGCCACATGCATGCATCTCTTGGGAACGCTGGCTAGCAAGGGGCGCAGACAATGAGTAGTGCTGAAGAGTGACAACTGTATTGCCGGCCCACCAAGGGGGTCTGGGGGCGAAGCCCCCAGAAGCTAGAAAATTTCTGCGGTTCAGAGCACCCAGGAGTGATATCCTTAAGCTCCGTATACGTTCTTAGCAGCCACACAGCCATCGTGCTGTATACTCGTATACCTCCACGCAGATCGTTTCCCATCCGTATACATCCTCGCAAGCAGCTTGGTATACCTTCACGCAAACGCAGCCGTATACCGTATACGTCTCGCACTTTGGCCGTATACCGTATACGTATACCCATAAACACCCGTAATCCAGGAATTACTTTGATTGGCTAGTCTAGAGGCTTTTGGATATGATACATAAATGATACACAGTTTACTCCACACTCTGCTTGCCCATGCACTGCTGCTATTTCCTCATTGACATATGCGCAACACTGAACATCGATCTCACAAACTGCGTGTGCACACGTGCTGATTGTATGAGCACCTGCCTTCAACACCTACCCAGGCTTAGAATTGGCCTTAAACTACAAGGTAGGACGCAGCTCTAATGGCATGAACAGATGTGATTCTACCAGACGAGTCTGACCACTCACCTTGCACGCTGCATTATCAATACGAGTCCTTCAGGTCTTAGTGGGTTGGTCAACAGGCGGTGAGCTCTATCGAAAGCAGGTTTCTGTTTTGGAGACCGATGCATCTGCTGCCCTGGAGGGTGTCGGTATCGTGTAGACATCACAGCTAATTCCAACCCAGCTGAATGAGCGCAGGGGGACTAGAAGATCTTGCTGAGCAGCAAAGCTGTATATCGTTTGGACCCCTTTCTTCTTTCTTTTACACTTTGATGAATTCGAAATGGCGTGCAGAATAGCTAATGAGGCTATTGGAATGCCACTCGAACATCTTATGCAAAACGCGCAACTTTGTTCAACTCGCGCGCGAAGGCAAATGTGGCGTATCACTTATCTGCGCGGTCGCAGCTTTCGAAAGCAAGTGCTGTCCAGATAATAGCACCGATCTTCCATGTCTACGGTGCATCCTCCTCATTACTGTATAGTTGTAAGCTCTCATTTCAACAACCTTTGACTAGCACATGAGGTAGCACCGTTGGCAAAAACAGGCCTGAACGAGCATGCGCCAGCTTGCGATAGTGTTGCAACTGACTCTTGTATGCGGAGCTTCATGGAGCTTGTGTAAATGTTTGCTGTCCTGTCACTGTTCCAAGTCACTCTGCAGTCACCGGACGCAAGCTGTACGGGCAGCGCTTGCTGTGTTTACAAGGGACAAGTGTCGCTGCCCAGCTCGCATCAAGACATTGTAGAACATGATCTCTAACCGTTGACAGTCCGTCTCAGTCGTTCGCGTTCTCGGGTCTAACTGTCCGTCACCATGCAGCACTGCAGCAACCCACGCATCAGCTGCTGCCAAACGGCAACCTCCGTGACTTATACTTGGCCTGTTGAATCCCTCATCTCTTGCCGATGCATGCATGTTGTTGTGCTTACCAGGGGATTCGGAATTATTCGGAATGATTCAAGTGGTAATTCAAGATAATTCGGGAATTGATTGTGCTAGCAACATGATTTCGCATAAGCATCTTACAGCCTTATACGCCAGCCACGCTGCGTCTGCAAATAACCACCTGATCATTCCTGGCCGCGATCCTTGCGGTAAAGCTATCCTGCTAGGCTGAATGGATTGGATGCTATTGACTTGCTGTTGAGTGGCAAGTGAATTGCTGGGCAAAACCCTTGTACCTGTAGAGCATTAGCATCTGCCTTCACCCGAAGCATACTAACTGCCAAGCTGCATCAATCCGTTACTAGTGCAAGGTATCCAGGAAGAAAATAGTGGTTGCAAGCCTACTAAGCAACGTTGCCACTCCTTTTTTACTCCTTTTCATCTGCGCGTGATGACACATGCCAGTCTCACTGTGTGTGCCTATGGCTGTTGCAATGATCAGCTGCTTGAGATCCCATCAGATCGTTATGTGCTTGCCTGCTTCTGCCGGCTTCCGGCCACATACCTTGTTAGCATGCATGTACTTGTAGCATGCTAACAAGGTATGTGGCCGGAAGCCGGCAGAAGCAGGCATGCATCGCAGCACTTCACCTCAAGTAACTTTCTCGTCCCTTTCCTTCATTCACCATTCATGTTAGATATATCAAACATGTACTTGTAGCATGTTGTATGTGCAAGTAGCCATCAAGGGCAGACAAGCATCCAGGAACATACAGCCAGAGGGAACCAATCCACTAGAAGCTCAAACGTTCCATCAGACTATATGCATACTCATGTTGTCAGTCCATCAAACAAAAGTTTAGATACACTTGGGACCAAGCTACCCCAAGCCATCGCTGATAGGGCTGGAATTCAGCAGTAGGCATTGAGTATGAAATGTTTCCCACCAATATGCATGCATGCACATGCTTGGCCATGTGCATCTTATGCCAGCAGCATGAGTGCTCATGCCGTGCACATACTGCTCTTATGTGCATAATGCATAGCACATACCTTGCACATTCCTTGCTTATGTGCATGGTATAGGCATGTGCAAATTATGCCATTCTTATGTGATGCCTCCCTCTGCATGTGCATCCTATGCTACTTTTATGATCATCTTGTGTACTTTATCTACTAGTGCACTACGCATGCACGAGACTGTAGTTTAGTTAAAAGGTATGATCAAACAATCACAGCAAATTGCAAGCAGGAGCCGTGAAGCGGATGCAGCCGACCAAACTACAAACACCAGAATTTTATCGTATTCACTCTACCCAATATCACTTTGAAATCACCATCCAGCTGAGTGCACCGCCAACATCAACCAAGCAATAAAGCTTTCAGCAAACAATTGTCCAGCTGAGTTGCTTTAAAAACCACCATTAATACAGCTACTCATGCATGACTACAACTTGAGGTGCATGGCTTCCTAATATCCAGGTGAGGATTTTAAGTATATACACTAAACACGCACCTCCAGGGAGATTACACAACAGGAGCTAGCGGTGCCCACCATACGCGGTGCCCATTGCAAATATAAGAACATCCTTTTTAATGACAAACTGCATGTCCTGACTCATGAACTATTACTGGTTGGCTTAAGGTTGGCTTCAGAAATGGAGATCCCCATATCGAGAGAGAGAGAGAGAACTACGCAGAGAAGGGGGGAAATCCCTTCTTGCATATGTTAAGGGAGCGGGCCCTTACCTAATATAGATAGGCCCACTACCATTCGGAGCCCAGAACACATAGGTGGGTGGGTAAATTACCCACCCGCCTATGTTATCTGGGTGGATGGGTGTGTCGCCAAAACTGCGGATCGAGGTGACGTTCCTTATGACGTTTAGTAGTGTAAATCCAATGAAGGTTGGTGATGGCCATAACATGAAGGCGGTTGAGCAGGCGGGGGAGTGCTTGTTTTCTGACACCAAGGTATCGCAAATGAGAGGTGGTAGAAGAGTATATTGTTCCAGCCACTCCGAGCAATAAAGGGATATAGGTGATGCGAGCGTGAGGAGCCGCTTGTTGGATAGCATCAGCGAGCGGGCGGTGTTGCCAGATTGCTCTATCGTACTGGTTCTGGGGGTCAGTGTCACGGCAATACTTGAGTTCTAGGATGATATATTCGGGAGTAGGGCGGTTGGGAAGCTTTGGGGGGATAAAGAGGAAAACGTCTGGGCGAGAGTGGTTTGTGAGCAATGAGCGGACATGTGGAGGGATGCGGGGCGGGAGGACATTAGCGGGGATGCGATGTGGGACGTTGGGGGGCAAACCATCTTGTGTACAGTGCTGCTGATTACCAATGTCCATCATGACAACGAAACCACTTTTGCGACCGCGGAGAATGGCTTTGACAATTTGGCGTGCAGCTTGGTCATGACGTGGGTCATGACGGTACGTGTACATGGCAGTAATTACTTATATATAAGTTGGGGACACCCTGCAGCAGTATGATGGCCGCTGTCCTCACGGTTGCAGAGAAGACAGCGACTATGCGGCGCTAGGCGATAACGATGTGCAAGTTTTCGGTTAAACAAAGTCCCTGTGCGGTAACGGATGGCTGTGTTACGTTGAGAAGCGGTGACTGATGAGGGAGAAATCAGAAAATGGTTAGTGTGCTTGTTATCTCGAAGGTTGTTAGCGGTGTCATGCCATTGTTCAAAGTAGAAAGTGGTTCGGTTAGCTGCACCCAGCCGCAACTTCTTGCAACTGACTTGTTGGAGGCCCGTGGACAGGTAGGCTATCGGACGTTTACGTGGGTTTACTTGTGGGCGGAGAGCAAGAGGACCTGGCGGTAAGATAACTTCATGAGGCCAGTAAAGATTAGTGCGGTTATGACTAGGGATGGTACAGGTCAGGCAACTTTCTTCTGGAAGGTCTCCAAGGGCGACTTGCTGTGCAAGGTCATTGGCTTCTTCATTGCCTACAATGCCGAGAATTGGAAGTTCCAAGCAGCATGAACAGAAGGCAAACACCTATCCCAGGAATGGCAAAGGCTTACCATCCTCATCCACTAGGCGGTTGGAACTACAATCCTATGTTTACGTACGTACTGTTTGCTGGCAGCTGGTACAGTGGCAAAAAAAGGCCCTTGCACAAGCCGCAGTTCAACATTATTTCAAATGCGGATTGAAGGCCATGCGTACAACAGCCGTACCCCTCAAAATACTGTTCACTTGATGTTGTGTGTCAGGGATACATACCTATGGACAAGGCTATATATAACCAAAGGCCAGCAAATAAAAAGCTGCTAATGCATGCATTGTCTACATAGTACTGTATGTATGAACAATGGAAAGCACTCAGGTGCGGCGGAAATGCACAGTGACTCATGCTTTGGGTCTGGCTATCGCTCCCTCAATCACACGCTGGAGAACAATAGACAGTCTCCTTGCATAGGTCTTTCGCTCCCTTTGTAGTCTCCGACCCACTAACTGTCGTCCAGACCCACTCAGCCCTTCAGCTTCCGCCCGCCGCTTCCGGACGTGGATTTAGAAAAGGCATAGCCCGGTGGGCAGCTCACATCGTTTGTTCCTGTGTTCCCGCAATAACATGATGTGGAACTGCTCTTTCCATCTGCAGATGTACATGTCTTGCAGACTCGGACACCCGTAGGAAGCTTCCGCCCAATGACAGTGGTGTGCTCATCGCCTCTGACAGGAGCAGAGAGGGCCACCTGCAGCAGCAACAGCATAGCAGCAACAGTAGGGTCAGCAAGATAGAACAGTGGCACGGCAGCAGCAACAGTACTAGCAGCAACAGCCGCCACATTAGCTACTCCTTAACTAAAAAGCAGTAATAAGGACTGCTTGTCCGGCTTATACAGGCTAGGGGGACTTTGCCCTCAGCCAGTCAGGGCGGCAGGGTGCTCGCTTGCTCGCTCAGTTATTAGTGGAAGCAACTCAGGCTCCGCGTCCGCCAATTCTACCGCCCGCATGCGTGGAAGACAAGAGTGTGAGCGACCGATCTCACTAAGCCTCCTGACTTGTCTACCTTCTGCAGGGATTGCATGAGAATCGAGCAATGCTAACTCAATGCGTACACACTGCAAGCGATATGCATCACTGCCATTCCGGTGCCTGCTGCTATTCACATTGCACATACGTACATGGGTCTAACGGCGCAAGTCTGATCAGCGGCTGCTGGGTCCGTAACGAAACAATCAAGAAGTCGTAGGATCGATGCCGGAACAGCCCAGAATCCTGCTATTTGATGCAATAGGCAACCTCATGCAAGCCTTAAAAACTGCATGTACTAGTGAAGTGAAGTGAAGTGATTACGAGATAGTCAGCATGCTGTTCAGTCCGACCCGGAAACCAGGTGGACTCCCACGCTGCCAGGTAACGAGACCATACACTAGGCAGCCTACCACATAGGCCATGCCTGTCCCCTTCCTGCCATCCATACCAGCAACCCGCCCATGAAAACAAACCTGTTTCATAGTTGTTGCTGGCCCAACCCACCAAAACAAACAAACAAAAAATAATACCCATACCCTCCAAAAAACGCCCGGAAAACCCCTACATAAAAAAAACCTTTCCACGACCCTTAAAACCCCTACCTATCCCAATTGCCGCTTATCCAACAAAAACACAAAACTCCTTTCATACATGTCCTCCACCCCATCCACGCAAACACACCCCCAAATAAACCACTCCCCCTCCCCCCCCCTGCCCCCACCCACACATACTATTATTATTACATTTCATGATATGCCATAGCATATACCCACACATACTAATGAAAAACTAGTCATAGACCTCAAAAAATCCCTCAGGAAGCTTGAAATGAACATTTCTTAAATTATAGTGTTGCGATCTATTACCTTCATTTACAGCACGTACCCCTATCTGTCCCTCCTGATGTCCCTGCACTACTTCCTTGACCTCCAGCACTGCTTCCCTGTGAGTAAACATCTCCTGCACACAGCAAGCTAAATCTAGCTGATGCTCATGATTTAAAACCATCCGTAGCACCTCACTATCGTCCTTGCCTGCTAAATGTGCTGATGAGAAGATGTTTGTATGTTTTGCCCTTAAGGGGGCATAATGCTCACAATCCAGCATAAAGTGCTTCAGATCCTCTACCATGCCCTTTTGCCCACACACTTGACATGTCCTAGCCTCTCTGGGAACACCATGAAACCTCATCCTGTGCACATTTAGAGGATGACTTCCACACTTCAACCCCACAAGCTGCCTCCTGAGATGTATTGGTATAAAATGAGACAGGTGCTTTGCTCCTCCCTCATGCACCCCCACCCAGTTCTTATATGTGGATAAAAAGACTTGCTTAGAAGGTGCTGTTGCAGGATTCAGTGCCCCGCACTGTGCCCATGGCCTGTCAAAAAATAACCATGCCTTGTTCTCCACCATCTCTTCATCAAAATGCATACGCGACACCTTCTCAACTGTGTCGTGCACATTCTTTTCTGTCTTCCTCCCTTGCACTAGTGCTCATGCTGTTGCCTCGTCCATTCCGAAATCTAATCCATTCCGAAACTAAAGAGGACAAATAAAGGCCGGATGTATCCATTTTGGTCCACTCCCCCCCCCCCCGCCAATGACCCATGCCATGCAGCTTTCTTTGCCAGTTTCTTGCCGTATCTCCTCCGCCTATAGCAACAGTTGCAAAGACCTAGCTAGTGGGAACATGCATGCGAGGGGGTCAACATTGGGCCCAGGCGGGGCATCAATGTAAGTAGTACTACCAGCCGGGCGGCCGCTTATTACCTGAAGCAGAAGGCAGCAAACGAAGATGCAGGACATAGTCTTCACAGGAGCCATGGTGGAGGTCCCCAGGGCGTTGTCAGACTCTCGGAGGGCGCCCGGGTTGGCCTGCCGAATCTTGATTCGGCAGTGCCTAAGGGGAGCTTTTCCGTCGTCATTTGTCCTAGCAAATCCAGACCCAGGAACAGGGTTCTAGCCGCGTCACGGGTGAGTCACGGCCTGGTCACGTCTCCTGCAGCCCTTCTTTGCGCTTACATATAGAGGAACATGCTCACGCCAGCGGTACTCGTGGAGCCTCCAACTTCACATGTGGACATAACAAGATGGCCAAGCGTGACCACCTGAGCAACATCACTACGTCGGCCACATGCTTGGGAAAAACGTGGTGTCAGTTATAAACTGGAGCAAGGCGCAACCCGGTGATCACGACCGAGGACTGCTACGCCAGCAAGAGCACTATCATCTCGTCCTCAAGCTGATGCCGCCAACTGACCCAGCCAACAACAAATGCAAATGAAGCCATCGACTCCTTCGAGTCACTCAGGTCGACCTCCGACGCTCCATTCCAGACGTTCGCCAAGCAAGCTCAACCCCTGCCGGATGCCCCAGATGCCAACCCCGATGTTTAAGACATGCTGCAGAAGCCACGTTTTAGGCGTGCCTTGCAACCTCCAAGCCCTATGTCAGCTTGGGTATTTTGCTCGCCGGCCCCAATCTCAAGCTCGCCAACCCCAATCTCAAGCTACCCAACACCCACATGCCCAACCCCATGCAGCTCAACAACCCAACCCAAGACCCTGAAGAATCTAACATCCAAGCTTCCCAAGCTGCCCAACCCCAACCTGCTCAACAATGAAACCAATCAACCCCAAGACCTAGTAAAGAATCTGACATCCAAGTTTCCCAAGTGCCCAACCCCAACCTGCTCAACAAACCAACCATAAGAGCCTGAAGAATCTGACATCCAACTACCCAACACCCACATGCCCGACCCCAAGCTGCTCAACAAACCAACCCCAAGACCCTGAAGAATAGTGACATCCAAGCTTCCCAAGCTGCCCAACCCCAACCTGCTCAACAAACCAATCAACCCCAAGACCCTGTAAAGAATCTGACATCCAAGTTTCCCAAGTGCCCAACCCCACGCTGCTCAACAAACCAACCATAAGACTCCCTGAAGAATCTGACATCCAAGCTTCCCAAGCTGCCCAACCCCAACCTGCTCAACAAACCAATCAACCCCAAGACCCTGTAAAGAATCTGACACCCAAGCTTCCCAAGTGCCCAACCCCAAGCTGCTCAACAAACCAACCATAAGACCCTGAAGAATCTGACATCCAAGTTTCCCATGCTGCCCAACCCCAACCTGCTCAACAAACCAATCAACCCCAAGACCCTGTAAGGAATCTGACACCCAAGCTTCCCAAGTGCCCAACCCCAAGCTGCTCAACAAACCAACCATAAGACCTTGAAGAATCTGACATACAAGTTTCCCAAGCTTCTCAACAAAGGAACCCTCTGAAGACCCAGAAGAATCTGACATCAAGGGGCTAGCCACTACAGCTACTACATGTCTCACTTTTCAGAGCCGTCCAGATGGTTGTGTGTACGGGCGCCCCCTTTGAGGGGCCATGATGTAATCGTAATCGTAATCGTAGTTGCTTGTAGTAAGAGCAGAATCATGGTGCTCATGTCTTGTATGTTCAGGATGCATGTTTTACTACATTTTACTATGAGCAAGGCATAAAAATGTTTGGCTTGCTGTTGACTGGGTCAACTGGTCAGCGCATGGCAAGTCGAAATGGGCTGGCCTGACATACATTGGCTAGCAAGGGATTTAGGGTGGGCTGGTGGCAGCCATTGTTTGAGCTTGGACAGGAAATTGAGTATGCCGTTGGAGCCTAAGTTGGCTCCTTGTGGGTGGCGCTGCCCCCACCGGCGCCCCGCTTTGACGGGGCCATTTGGTAATTGGTAATTGGTAATTGGTAATTGGTACTACAAACTACACAGGAAGTTGACTCCCCCAGGGCAATCCTTACTACATACTACTGCAGGTCCAAGGGAATTCTGTAGTAACTGTATTATTATTACATTTCATGATATGCCATAGCAATAAGTGCCATAGGCCCCGCACCTCAAGCTGTCACAAAGAGCAGCGAGGTGGAACAGAATACGGGTAAACTTCGACATGTATGACAATATATGCATGCCTAAACATGAGGTCCAGCAGCTAGGTCAAAATCACCCAAAACCTCCACTGCCCCAATGGGGGTAAGAGCCTCCCTCCTACTTGAGAAAGCAAGGAGGGCTTGTAAGCCCGGGTGCAAGCAATAGTTGGTAACAAACTATAGTAAAATTCAATGTTAAAAATTTGTTTTGTAGTAATTCTAGGGTCATTACTGGCAATGATTACTACATTTTACTACAAACTACGAGAGAAAGTGCCCTTTCACAGGCAGATGCTACTACATGCTACAGCCCATTTTGGAAAAAGTGTAGTAAGTGTATGGTCAGGGTAGTTGAGGTGACGTGTCTTGTAGTCCAGCCTTACTACAAGCTACTACATGGGTCTACAGAGCGGCTCTGAATATTGAGACACGTAGTAACTGTAGTGGCTAGCCCCTTCTGACATCCAAGTTTCCCAAGCCGCCCAACCCCAAGCTGCTCAAAAAACCAACCCCAGGACCCTGAAGATATCAACTTCCAAGTTTCAATGCCAAGCTGCCCAATCCCAAGCTGCTCAAAAAGGAACCCAAGAGCCTGAAGAATCCATCCAAGCTGCCCAACCCTGGCAAGCTGCGCAACAAAACAAACAAACGTATGTATTTTAGCGTCCGGGTCCAAGACCAGAAGTCGAAACGACTCATCGGAGGGCCTTGCGGCGATTTGGACTTCGCACGACTGCATAGGGGGCCAGCTTTGTCCACCAACAAGTTCGTGAGAGACCGCCACACAAACCCTCCGCAATGTGTTCACCGCACCGAACATGCATGCTCCTTGCATATGCAACCGCACATTTCACCGGTTCCTTTGCAATCAGTGTGCAACGGGATTTCACCACGCCAACGACCTAGCTCCGAAGGCAGGCGGGTACCCGGGGCTTGCCCCGCTTGTTTGTGACTGGCTGGTAGTCCTGGGACAGCAGCGGCGCGGTTCTGGGCCTTGCACCCCCCCCCCCCGAAGCTCGGGTCACTTTCGCACCCACCAGCCAAGCGATGTTGTTTTTGTTCTCTGCTTTGAGTGTGCACCAACCAAATCCCGGACTTAAGCTCTCAAGATATTGATCTTTCCCTGTGTTGCGGTCTTTGGGCGTAGTTTGCTTGCAATGCTTCCCTGTTTGTCGAAAATCACCATGCGAATAGGAAAGAACAGGACCGTGTCTCCTACAGAGAGTGTGCACCAACCGCACTGCGTATGAAGGCTATATATACGTAGTACATGTCAGCCATGCCCAAACCTTGAGCCCACTGGCTTGCAGTGAGCGGCAATAGCTGTGGTCTGGGCACTGCGGTAGCAGGCGGGTATGAGGAGAAGCTCTGTTCAAATTGGTGGCAGATCTGCTCTAGAGTTGGCTTTGACTTCGATAAAGATGGAGCAACGCCCAAAGATGCAACGTGGCTGTATAAGTGTTCCATGGTCCTGCAACATGGGATGTTCCTAAGCTGGTACACACAAGTTCACCCAAAGGCCACAGATCGCCATCCCAGGCAGTGGATCTATTCTTACGATGTCGGAGGTACTGTTATGGTTGAGCTTTGGGCCGGAGAAGGTCCCTTTGGCATATTACCTGCCCTCTACCGTAGTGCTCAGGGCACAGCTGAATCCGTTTATTACAAGCCAGGGCAATGCAAATTTCAGCTTTGATCACACTAGCGTACCATCTAAAGTTGACCCGAGCAGTTGATGCGGGACTAAGTGGTGTAGCAGGCAATCTAGTACTGTCAAGGTCTCCGCATCGTTGAAAGTGGCGGATTGAGGTAGGCTCCAGGCCACCCGTATCCGCTGGACGTTACAAAAGCGATGCAATATACCTCTGTAAGGCGTGGCCGAAAGCGGGTGATGATCGCAGCAGCCCATGGGAAGGAAACAACATCGCTTGGCTGCCAGGGAGCACTCTCAGTGGGTAACGGAGCGAGCTTCTAAGGGGGTGGCCTTGCAGAAGCTTCCAACAAACTCGTCCCCCCTCTTTCAGATAAGTGTTCCGCTCCTTTAGGCAGCTGTATCTTGGTCTTCTGTTGGCTTTCCCAAATGGTATTAGTGCAGGGGGGAGGAGCGCGCTTATGTACGAATCATTAAGGCGAGCCCTGTACTTCCTGTGGCAACCGAACAGTCACGTTGCTGACAAGGCTGCTGAATTCACCTGGTGCTCGTAATTGCTTGGTAATCAGCCCCTGGTAACGAATGCGGCCTTGGTTCGGTCGGGGCGACGCACGGTCACACTAGTGTATCTCAATCAACCGTGTATCCCAATCGGCGGGGCACGTCGGAACCTAACAAGTGTAACATCACACAAGTGTGGTTGAGGGCGCGCCGGGCAAGTTTTCTTTGGTCCCTCACTGAGCATTGTGGAGATTAGATCGAAGCGGCCGGAGAACCGGCCAACGCACGCGCACCGACTCTTTCACTCCTGTCATCGGGCAGCAGCCCCCTCGTACAGACCTGCTGGCTGGCTGCTGCCGGCTGTTACCGTAGTTGCGTTCTGTACACACGTGTACGTCATTGCTGCCTCCTCGTTTCACCACCCCACTGCATTCATCTTAAACTTAATCATATGTTTCAACTCATGCTGTCAGTACTGCTCCGCCCATCCACGGGATCTCTGCAGGTACGTACTCGCAGATCCAATCCGAAATGAAAACTGCTGTCTGTGCCATCGAATCAGCAGCACAAAACGGCACAGGAGCAACAGCAGCCTGGCATGTATGACGGGCAAAACTGGACACTGAGAGCTACCGAAATTCAAGAAGGAGCATGGCTACATACTCTCACTTAGTGTGCATGGACTATAGAGGCAGACTAAATAACGGTACAGATGCAACACCACCCCCACAGACCGCCACCATCACGACCAGTAGCAGCAGCAATAAGAGGAGAACTAGCAGTAGAAGAGTGAAGCAGAAAACTATGCTGGACATGAACTTAAAGAAAGTGGGCCTTGCAGTACGAATCAACAGGAGCAGCATGGGGCACAGGAACAACAGCAGCAGCAGCAGTAGCCAGGACCTTATATATATCGTAAAAGACACAAGCGGACGACCGTTCATAAGGTTGTCACCAGCAGCTGCTGCAGAAGGGCCACAAAGGAACAGTATCAACAGAAGAGGCGGCCACTCAATTCGATATGAGCATGAAACTGTTAACTGGACCTTGCAGTAGAAGCAACGAACAGCAGCTGTCAGTACTGGAGTTTATTATGCAGGCATTCTGCTGACCTCCACGGAACTGACAGGCACAGAATGGAAAGCAGCCAGTTATCAGGAGCCCACAGAGGAACAAAAAGGACATTAACTGTAGGCTTCATGATATGCCATAGCAAAATGTGCCATAGGCCCCGCACCTCAAACTGTCACAAAGCACAGCGGAGTGGAACAGATTACGGGTTGTCTTCGGCATGCACTTGACACCATATGCTTAAACATGCGGTCCAGCAGCTAGGTCAAAAGCACCCAAAACCTCCACTGCCCATTCAAGACATGTTCCTGAGCACCGCCACCAGCAGCAGCAGCAGAGCAGGCACATAATGATGCAGCAGGGCCTGTCGATTGTTATGCATGGTCATGGGGAATATTGTTCAAGAATTCAGGAAGAAGTAGTCGAAGCATTGTAAGTCCAATACAAAGCAGCAGCAGCTCGCAGGGCAGCAGTAACAAGGGAGGGGCAACAGCAGGAGCAGCAGCAGCAATGCCGGTACAAAGGTAGTTAAAAAGCGTGGGTACACAGCAGCAGCTGCCACAGGAGTAGTAGCATGAACAGGAGATGCAGCAGCATAACAACGAAAGTAATAGGACAACCACATAGTCAAACATACAGTCAAAGAAACCAAACAAAGGGAACCACATAACTGCATAATGAGCATACTTACACACTAGAGAGGAACAATGGGCCCTTACTCGGTAAGGTGGAGGGGGAACTTTCAAAGCCAAGACGAATGAGCCCCTACTCGGTGAGGTGGAGGGGGACCTTTCAAAGCCAAGAACAGTTGTCGTCGGCCTGCCATTGTGAGGAGGAAGGGGCTCTGAAAGCTTGGCCCTGAAACCCACAAAAGAAAAGGGAAGGTGCTAAACCAGGAAGGGAAAGCAGATGGGTTTTAGTCCCAGGCATAACACCGCCCATCCACCCCCTGGGCCAGGCTCCTAGGCACTTGAACAGGCTGGAAGATCCAGATGATCGGTTGCACTACCCCTTGGATTGTGCTAGCCCTTGGAACCCCCTGGTTCTACCTCAGCATGACTGCTGCTGCTGCTGGCAAAAGCCACTACTGCACTAGCTGCAGTTAACTTCCACAGCTGCTCCTGCTCTGATTGCCCCTGGTTCATACAGTCAGCAGGAGTGTTGCTGCCACAATGGTAGTGGGCCTATATATATACTAGGTAAGGGCCTGCTCCCTTAATGTCTGCAAGAAGAGGTTTCCCCCTTCTCTGCGTAGTTCTCTCTCTCTCTCTCGGCTGCCACAACTGCTGCCAAGATATTAGGCTGCGGCTGGCTCATCTGCCCTTGTCACCTTTCATGCTGGGCTTGCTGCTGTCACCCCTGCCGCTGCTTCTCCAGATGATGTGATCTTTGCTCTGTCTGCTGCTGCTGCTGCTGCTGCTGCTGCTGCTACTGGCTGCTATTGCCCTTGCTGCTGCTTTCACTGCTGTGATCTGTGCGCTGCCTGCTGCTGCTGCTGCTGGTGGTGGTTTTACTGGCTGCCTCCGCCCTTGCTGCTTCTCCCACTGCTGTAGCCGGCCCTGTGTCTGCTGCTGCTGTTACTGGCTGCCATTGCCCCTGCTGCTGGTGCTGCTGCTCCGGCTGCGGGAAGTGGTGCTCTGCCTGCTGCTGGCAAGATGCCTCCGCCCCTCTGCTCATACAGCTGTCCTGAATACTGTTGCCTTGATACCAAACGTGGGCATAATGCTGCTCCACCACAGAGCTGGGGCAACAGCTTGCTGACAAAAGATAATGTGCCTAGGCCTGAGCAGAATGGTAGAAAGTAGGTGAAGAGGAGGAAGAACCCATGCTACAGAAGATTGAGAATGTTCACAGTTATGTAATTTGTCAAAGCGTAATGACGACGCCAATGGAAGTAAAACGTCAAGATGACCCAATGGAAATTGCTAGGAAGCAATGAAGCATAGTATGCATGCGATGAATGCCTGGATGCTGCAGGCCACAACTGCCAAGCAACAATCAATTCTTTGCTTTGACTGGCAGGCTGGCTGGAGAAGGGAAGGTTAACAGGCTTTAAAGCAGAGGTGCAGCTTACATTGTCCGGGTCATACCAGCTTCATACCAGCTGCAGTTGCAGCAGCAGCCATGCATTGCTGCGGGAAGCCTTTAACTTCTCCTACTACCTATACCAATTTACTACTGCACTCTCGCGGTCTGAGTCCATTTGGGGCTGAGCAAGGGATCGAATATGGTGGACGGGACAGACACGGCCCACGCCTGCGGAGTTGCTCTTTAAAAAGCAATATAACCTCAAAAATGTCTCCACACAGTTTAAAGTGGCAGATATCATGTGATACACATGCACCTTCGACATCTTTTGCACTCCCGTCCCCGCTTGGCAGAAGGAAGTGGTCAGTGAGGGAGTAGCGGACCATGAACACATGCACCATGGTGAAGGGCTTCAACTGCAATATATAAGTTATTGTTATGCATCTGCTTTAAGCTATGACTGCAAGCAGAGCACGGCAAACCGAAGGCAAAAGGGCAAAAGCATTATGTGCATGCTCCAGCGGCACCACGACACGAATCGCTGTAAGGTGAGAAGATTGCCACGCGTGCAGAACCTTTCATGCATTAAGGCCTTATGCAACTGCACCTGGCGGTAGGTGACGTGTACAAGTACTGTATGTGATGTGTCACCAGCCTGTATTTGATGTGTCACCGAAGTGACCTGCTGTGAAGTACACGGTCAAGCCGGGCTGTCGCTGTAGTCCTAGGTGCATTGTGCAGCTGTACTGCGTCCTGTGTGTCTCTGCGTGTACCAGGCCTTGCGTGCCTGTGCTGGGGGGAGAGGCTGGCCCAGAACGTCCTTCTGATTGGTGTAACAGCACGTAACAGCGGCGAAGCGTTAACCATGTCGAACTCTGCTACTGCTCATTAAGATGAGCAACAGTATTTAGTTATGGAATATCTGAGCTAGTACTCTGCTAGCTGCTAGCGATGGCCACGCACGCTTGGACACTGCTTGACCATGGGCACAGGAACGAAGACCAATATGACGACAGCGATCCCATTAGCATGGAAGAACAAGAGCCTAAAGGTGTGAAACACAGCTCGAAACGCTTACATCGTCCTCTATGATTTGTTATGGCAGGTTCAGGAGTGTAGAGTCGGTTGGATGAGGTGCTCCTAGCCCATGAGCAGCTGCACTGTCATCCAAAAATCCCCATGCACCTGCTTACACCTTCCTTACTGTAACAGCCGAGCCTGACGAAACATACGAGCCTCCTTCGGTTCATACTTCGAGCTTGGGAGGACAAGGTTATGCTGCAGCCACAAACCCCAACAGCAACCAACTGACCTGCAAGGTAGGCCATCAGTGAACGCTCCTGCAGAGGCTGCGTCCATTAGACAAGTCAGACTTTTGGTCTAAGATGGAGAAATGGGGGTTGGAAGTACCTTTGCAACCAACTGCAAAGGGGAAGATGCAGCTGCAGGACATGCATGCTGAATGCATGCTGCAGATGTCCAGGCACGCAGCTGCAGAAAGGCTGCCTTCTGCAGCACACATGCAATCACCATGACCTCCGAAGTAGTTGTGTTTTAAGTAGATTCGATGCTTGCTGCGCACATGGGAGCCTGCCATGTGCCTCTCCTAGCTCCCTTCTGTCCTTGGAGCCTCCTTTCCCATCCTGCATGCAGTAGCACACATCCTGCCAAGTGACAGGAAGCCCAGGGATGCCTCTTGCATGCTTGCTGACAAAGAGTCAAACACAGCTTTGCTAAGGGAAGCATGATTGGGATGAAGCATGGCATAGCTGGCTGGAAGATATGAAGGCCTCGGATCTGTGAGCGCCATTGTTGCATCTTCCAGGCAGATGATCTGTGCCTGCACTGTTTCTTGTTCATGCTTAACATCACAATAGGCTCGATGCTCTGCTCTTTACTTCATGTTGACCCCTGTCTGCATCTTTCCGAATACGGCTATGCAGTTAGACCCATGACTTAATTCTGTCTTTGTGGAGTTTAGCAGTCTGCAGAGGTAAGCATGTAAAGATCCAAGCAAAGACCACGTACACCAGAGAGAAGGGCACCTGTGTCTGCATGCCGCCCCATGCAGGCATAATTGAAGCAACGGCCACGACATGCACAAAAGCTTCCAGGATCCACAAAAACTGACTGAAATCCTCTTTACTCTTCTGCTCCGCTCGCATTTGCAGGTGCCTGGGTGCACTGTGGAGATGAAAAGGGGTAGCAGCTACTGCCAACGCTTTGGCTACTGCGAGGGACATCTCAAGGCCATGAGTGTACCCATCCATGGAGTGCTATCACGCTTTTGCCAGCAATGTGGGAAGTTCCAGCCCTTAGATGAGTTTAATGGCCCTCGTAGGTGAGAGCAGGAAGGGTGGGAAGGTTGGCCATATAGTTATCACATTTCATGACATGCCATGGCAGAAAGTGCCCATAGGCCCCGCACCTCAAGCTGTACTGAGGATGTAGGCCTCCCCTGAACCTGCCTGCCTTGGAGGCCAGACTGGTTGTGGCCTGGCTGGTGGGGAAGACGGCATGAAGCTGTTTGTTCTGCTGGGGTTTAGGGGGTTCAGGGGTTGCAGTGGGATGGGGCTTGCATGCTTGGCAAACTTAGCAGAGGCTGGATGTTGGGGTGAGGTGAGCAGGTCCAGTTGCGAATGCTAAGTCACAATGGGTATGAGCAGCAGGTTGCTGGGGAGTGAACTTCAAGCGCATAGCTGATAGCAACACCTTCTGAAGTTGACTGATCTGCCAAGCGTGGTGTGCAGGAACAGCAGGCATCTGCAACTGGTGGTTAGCAGTACCATGGGTGCTGCACCGGGCCAATACCAGGCACATGAGGAGCCTGCAGCTAAGAAGATGTCAGGCGCCGTTTGAGACAAAAGCACCACACACACAATCATTGCATTGCAGTTTAAGGGGCCACGAACGTTAGGCTCCTCTACTATATATGGTGGTCAGCATTTGGCCGAGTCCCTTCTTTGCTGTAAATTCACTCTGCGTCAGCAGTAGTAGATATGCACATACTGCTCAGTCAATCCAGGCATGCGTGACAAATTGGTTGCAGCCCTGTTGGTGGGAATGGCGGGAGGACACAGTAAGCATGCATTGAACATTTAAACACACACTGTTTCTGAACGCCTTGAGCTGTGGGCACGTCTGGAAGAGACACGTTCTACACAGTGCACACACCACAGCAACCCGCATCAATACTGCTTGGCAATATGGGATCAGAGTTCCACTAAGGATAGTTTGACAAGTCACGAAAGGTTTACCATTCCATTGGTAACTTTGATCCTTGTGGAAACTACATGCTAGATCCTTCGTTTGATGAGAGCCTAACGTCTGGGGTTGTATATGGTACCACCAGTTGTTTTAGATGCCCTTGTGGGGCAGCTGCGGGCGTTTCTTGCACCATGCCAGGTCGAGATCATCTATGGCAGCCTGTACACTACTCCACAAGATTCAAGGCCTTGTGCAAAGGTCACAGGCAGCTTCCGTTTTTGCCATGTGCAGATGCCAGCCACAGCTATTCATGCCCCATCTTGTCAGCAGTACCAGTTCACAAAACCAGGCACACACTTATACTTAACTCGTAGACCATTCAACCACTTAAACTTTACTTGTAGCCCTCTCAACCATCATACATGCGCACTCTGCTTGTTAGGATCTGATTTTGACTTGAGTATAATGACCTTGCCTTTTGCAGGTGCTATGAGTTCTAAACTTTGGGCTGTGGCAGGCCATGTTTGATCTTGATGTAATATTCCAAGCTATTTGGTATGATGTCTTGCAATGCCTGCTGGTCTTGCTTAGCAAGCCATGCTCAGCAGCCAATACCCAAGCTATTAGCTTGGCTGAGTACTGCTGCTGCTTTACCATGCTGATCTGGGGATCCCCTTCCCCTGCTTCTCTGCATGGACCCATGCTTCCTTTCACAATAGAGCTTACACATGCTCCGTACTGCTGCTTTCCACAGGTCTTGCCCTGCTGCTCTCTCCAAGCCATGGTCAGCACTTTAAACCTTTGGCTACTGCTGATGTTTCTCTTGCATCTCAGGCGCTTTGGCGATCCCCTTTCACCAACTTCTTTGCATGGACCCAAACTTCACACATGCTTCGTGCTGCTGCTGCTGTTCTCCGCAGGTCTTGCCGTGCTGCTCTCTCCCGACACAACAAGCGTCGGCAGCTGCAGCGCCAGAAGGCACGCGTGACCCAGCAGCAGCCACAGTCCCAGTCTGGTGCTACCTACCGGACCAGCAGCAGCTTTGGTGGAGGCGCAGGCAGTTTTGGACCAGATGCTGCTGCTGCTGATGGTGCTGGGATGTACCCTAGCTACCACAGGAACAGCTCCCTGCTGTATGCTGGGGGCAGTGGGAACAGCAGCAGCTTCTTGTCTAACGATGATGATGACTCCCTCATCCATTCTGGTAGTGAGCAGCTGGGGTACAGTGGGGGAAGTGGTGATTTTCAGGGTGAGTGGGGCCTGGATTGTGGTGGTTTAGGAGCTCCCAGGGCTTACAGCGGCAGCATGCTGAACCCTTGTGCAAGCATAGGCGGCAGGACAGATGGTTCCTTTGCTGCTGAGGGCTCTGGGGACTTCAGTGATTACTTCTCAAGCGGGGGGGAGGGTCTGGGAACACCCCGTAGTGCACGGAGCATGGGTGGGAGGGGTGGGAGCTTTGGGTGCCGGGAGCTTGGCAGCAATGAGGATGTCAGCCCCCCTCGGAGGGCGCAACGGCTGTCAATCAAAGCTGTGGGTGCGGGGAGACCAGCAAAGGGGGGTACAGCCAGAGCAGCAGGCATGGGGCTCAGGGATAAGGTCCTTGGAAGGAGGGCAGGGGGGAATGGGGTCTCAGCAACTGCAGAGCACCTCCAGCAGCACCGTCAAGTGCGTCGCAGCAGGCAGCAGCAACAGCAGCAGTATGAGCAGGAGAGGAGCAAAAGTCCAGAGCTTGCGATGGGGAGCGATGAGGAAATGACAGATGAGCAGCAAGAGGGACAGCAGCAGCGGTGTCAGCCACAGCACTCCTCTGACGCAGAAGCGGTAGCAGCAGGTTTTAGGCCGTACCATGGCTTAGCGGGAAGCAGCAAGTACAGCTCATCTAGCTATCCTTCAGGCAGCAGCACTGGGGCAGGTACGGCTGTTGCTAAGGGCAAACACCAGGATGTACCAGCAGCAGCAGCAGCGGGAGGAGCCAGGGGGAACCATTCTCTGCAGCAACAGCAGCACGAGTTAGATGAGGGTGAGGAAGAGCTGGTGCATCAGCTGCTGCCGAGGATGAATCGCTTGCAGTCTCATGGGAGCGGTGCGCTGCTACTGCTGCCGGATATTGCAGAAGCAGTAGCAGGACCCCCTGGGGTCACCGGTGTCACTTGTAATCAGGGTTCAGAGCATACTGGGACCAGCTACAGCAGGGTGCCCCAGGTGGCGTTTGAAAGGGGAGGAGAAGAAAATGCAGCTCTCGTGGATTGGGGAGTGCAGCAGCAGAGGGTGGAGGCTGGGCTGTATGGAGGGGTGCGGGGGACGTACAGTAGTCATGGTGGTGGCCGTGGCCAGCAGCAGCAGGAGGTGAAGCAGCTTGAGGGTTGTAGGGATGGAGGGCTGGGTCTAGCTGGCTTCGATGGACAAGGCGCAGCGGCAGCAGTTGTTGCAGCTGCGGCGGGCAGAATTGGGTCTGGGAGGGAGAATGTTGAGGAGTTGGCGAGTGCGATTGATACTTTGGCACAGTATTTGGGGAGTACTGCTGGGGAGGCAGGAACTGCTGCTGTCAACAGGACAGCAGTTGCAGCCATAGAAGCAGCAGCAGCAGCCACAGCAGCAGGTTCAGTATATGAGGCAGCCATGCGACCCGATAGTAGCTCCAGGGAGGGGAGAGAGGTTCAGCAGCAGGCTTTGGGGGCAGGAACTCTTGCTGCTGCTGATGGTGGTGGTGGTGGTGGTGGCGAGGAGCAGTTGGTGAAAGGAGAGAGGGCCTTTCAGAAGGCGCAGAACACGGAGCACTTTGTGGATGAGGTGCGGATGCTAGTGGGAGGTAGAGAGACAGCAGCACCTGTGGCAATAGCTGCTGCTGCTGTCCGCAACGACTGGCTAGGAGACGGGCATGGTCTGTCTTTGGGTCCAGGAGGTCCTACAGGCACTGCTGATGCTGCGGATACTTCTGTTGCTGTGGATATTAGGCAGAGGTTGTGTGACCTGCTGTCTAGGTATGAGGTGGCTCGCCGTGCTGAGCAGCGGGAGGAACAGCAACTGCAGCAGCAGCAGCAGCTATGTTTGGACCTAGGGGAACGACCGGGTGCGGGCAGACAGCGGCAGCAGCAAGCAAATGGGAATGGAGTTTCTGCAGGGGCCAGTAATAGTCCAGGACTGAATCTCACGCGTAGGAGTAGTAGTGCTGGGTTTGCCTACGGGCACTACACAGGGGTCAGTGCAGGTGGAACAGCCACTGCAAGCGGGCTGCAGTATGCCGCCAGCGGGGTGGTCAATGATGGCGCTGTAGCAGCATTCCACAATCAAGGCACCCCTCGGCAATCTTCTCACCGCTACAGCCGGGACTCCAGTCATTGCTACAGCTTAAACCACGGGCAGCAGCGGCAGCGCAGCAGCACGGGTGGTTATAACTACAACTTGGAGCGTGGGGGAAGCGCTTACGGGTCCAGCCGGTTGCCGTATGACCTCGGTCGAAATGTGAGCCAGGGCCTTGAAGACCCCACCACTAGGGAGACGTTTGATTCCCTTGTGGAGCATTGCTATGGCTCTGTAGCTATGGTTGATGGGCATGATGAAAGGGGGTTGATCCGTCTGCCTTCAGAGCTTAACCCATGTGGGAGTCTTCCTGTGCTTCCAGAAGGAATGTATGGCAGTGGCAGCGACCTGCTGGGGGCAGGGAAAGCAGATCTAGTCGAATCTGCACTGCAATTAGTGGGTGGTCCCTTGCATGCGCATCGTCCTCCTGTGGACAGCAGCATCGGGGGTGGCTATAGCTTGCTGTGTGGTGGCGGTAGCAGTAGGAGAGGGTCTAGGACCACGCCTAGGAGATCCTCTTTAGGCGGGTACGGGCAGGAAGCAGCACTAGCAGCAGCACTGAGTGGCCGCCGTCTGGCAGGGCTGTTGGGGGGGCAATTGGACTGTGAGGATGCAGTTGGTGCGGAAGATGTTAACCCTGCAATGACTTTTGACATCTTAGGGAGGGAGGAGTGTGTTGTGGGCCTTCACCTTGGCAGGCGGGCTTCTTCATCTGCCGGGGCAGCAGGAGCCTTCGAAGCAGCAGCAGCAGCGGGGTTAGCAAGAGGTGCAGGAGGTCTGCAGCTTGTGGGGCTTGGGGGCCTTGCAGATGCTGGGCGCAGCGACAGCATCCCTTTAATCCAGGGCTGTACTAAGAGGAGCAGTAGCATGGGGACTGCTGGTATCATGTTGCTTAACATAGCTCAGGTGGGTAGTACTTGCGTCAGTAGTTGGGGCAGTGGAGGTTTTGGGTGATTTTGACCTAACTGCTGGACCTCATGTCTAGGCATATGTTGTCATACATGCCGAAGTTTACCCGTATTCTGTTCCACCTCGTTGTTCTTTGTGACAGCTTGAGGTGCGGGACCTATGGCACTTATTGCTATGGCATATCATGAAATGTTATGATAATAGTACTTGCGTTGAAGATCGTTTTCATTTGAGCGTCATGCGCCATGGCTACAGTGGGGGAGCAAAGCAGGATAATGATCTCACTTTTCACCGTCAGTGCAAGTTACCATATCCGCCTGATGGACTTCTTGTTCAGCTTTCCTTGAATCTGAAATATGACCCACTGGACCTAGCCGTAGTGGAGCTACCTAACAGGAGCTTCTTAAACCCTTAGCCGTAACAAGAGCTACCCAAACCCTAAACCCTAACAGGAGCTACCTAAACCCTAATAAGAGCTACCTAAACCCTAAGCCCTAACAGGAACTCCCTAACAGGAGCAGTGGAGCTACAAAACAGGAGCATCACATGTTTGTTCTGCCACCCTGTTGTTGTGTGGCACCTTGAGGTGTGCTCCTAGTGGCAAAATTCCTGTTGCATACGGTCATTATCAATGTAACATCATTTGAGGTATCATGTGTGAGACCAGATAGCTCTGGAACATAGTACTGGTACTCTTTACTGCTCCTCTGTTTGACAAACAGTAAAGATACGAAGCTGCTCTGCTTGTTCCAGGCTGTTGTGGAGGGGTCGCCATCATCTGGAGATTTCATCCAAGTCAAGCGAGAAGCTGCCGAAGGTATAGCAGCTACTAGGCACTAGCAGAAGATGCTCTGACAGGCTTATGTGGGAAGGAGGAGGCATCTTGTCGGCCGCAGGCTCAGCAGATTGTATTCCTGCTGTCCCTGGCTTCTTGTCACTCAGTGACTTTGTTGCTGGTAAGGGGAAGCTCATCCTCCAGACTATGCCTGTACAACCCGGCTTGGATGCCCACAATGCTGGCCCATTGCGAAAGTCCAGAGCTTGCTGAGCAACACAGCATCACATATGAGGGCGATTGTATTGCTGTCCGCGGTCTATCAATGCTAGGGTTTAGGATTTAGTTTAGGCCTAAACCCTAGATGTGGGCTTGCTAGCATGGACCAAAAGGAGGCTCGGGTCCAATCTCTGGGACTGCGGCTACCATAGGGATATGTAAAGGAGACATGCAGAAGTGGGTTTGTCGCGTTTGGTGTGGTTACTAATCAGGACCACCTTGATCAGGCTGGTAAAGCTGGTCCTAATCAGTGAATAGACGGCCACAACACACCAGCCACAAGACAACAAGATGCAGACGCTAATGTGTCGGCCAGGAGGATATCTTGGCGTGTATGTGGCATGGATACGTCTATAATTTATTGGTATATGTTGGTATATGTATGCTTAAGTGGGTTTCAGCGCTCAACAATAAGGCCTGTGGTATGCCGGGAGGAGTCACTGGGATGGCAGTGATCACCTATCACAATGTGTTTTTTGCCAAACGAAGCAGCTGCATGTTTTGTCCTGGTCCTTATGGTGATGTATGGGCATACTAACAATCACATCTACATTTTAGCTAATAGCCTGCTATGCAGGCCCCTCTCTCTGTCTCGATCCCTTGTTCTCTCTCTGCCAGAGGAGGCCGCTATGTGGCGAGATCTGCCCTCCTTACTACTTGTGTAACAAGTCGGGAGAAGTAGCGTGGCAGAAGGTCATAAGGGAGGGTTCAGTCAATGGATATGAAGACCTTGAATTGGCTTCCCTGCATGGTGCCATGCTAAGATATCTGAGCAGAGTGTGTTGCAGGCAAGGACTGAGGCGGTTTGGATGGGATAATGGGAGAGTGGTGCTGTATTGCTCTTTGTGTTTGCAACCCTGCAAGACAGGCATGACACAGCTGTTCTCATCATTCAAATTGTCTGGACCGATATTGCTCTGTGGCAGTGTCTAGTGGATGAGTATATGGCATACATGCTGTGCAGTTTTGATAAAATTAAACAAACATCAAAGGTGTGGCAACCGCGGGATGGACGTATCAAGCAATTCATGCTGGTTTGGGACAGCAGCAGCCCTGTTATCATGGTATAGTCTTACTTGCATGTACGATGATCTTGCTGGCAGCACATGTTGGTAGTTACCCTGCCCTCAGTCTATCATCAGTACATGCGATTGAGCGACAAGTCTAAGGTAGGAGTGGCCTGGCCCAGGGTTATTTTGCATGGCCTATCTTGCTGCAAGATCCAGTTTATGCATGCAATGCTCTCACCCAGGCAAACTGATGCAATGGGTGTGGCTGCACCAAGGCAGCTAAGTCGAAATGACCAAACACACCCTTGGGTTGCTCCAAGTGGGCACATAGGCCGTTGCTCAAGCGCATCCGTGAGAGATGCCTTTATGTGAAGTGTATAACGGCGTATTATATACAAGCAAGGGGGTCTTGCAATGCATGCGGCATGGCTGGAGCAAGCTAAATTGAGATCAATTGACATGGACCACACAGGTGATGCATGCAGAGGGCATACTAAAGTGTGTTTGGTCCGTTCGACCTAGCAGCCCTTTGCGGTTGCCCCACCTTAAATGTTGTTATGTTATGTTAAAGGGGCTACCAGAGCATGACAGTGTAAAAGGAAGTATAGTCAATGACAGTGTAGTCAATGATTTCTGGCACTTAAATGCGCTTACAAGAACATGAGGTATACGGAACTATCTAAGGAATGCCCGGGGCCTTGCAATTTGTATCTGCACGCATAAGATGCTGCACTCTGGACTATCGGGCGGATGCCGGTTCTGATTTGGTTCTGGCCATTTTGTGATGCCCGCTTTATTGTATCACTAGTACTCGCTTTCTTCGGACCCTGGCCACATACCATTAATCAGTATACAATTCGCATCACTGGGATGGCAAATTGATCATCCGTCCTGCAGGCGTACACCCGCACATGGGGAATATGGACTCTCGGTGCCAGTCCGAGCTCGCCTTCAATGAACATCAGTTGCCTTAACACATCATGGGTTGTTATCACCAATATTCGTAGTACTGCGCTTAGATTTGGTGACTCTGGCAGGGCGGGGGGGCCTTGTGGTACACAGTCAGTGCTGCTATTGACTATATAGATACGATAAGTTATTGCCACATACGGACAGTAGTTTGAGGCTTGTGGAACGCCACTGAGGAGGGGATGAGATTCCAGATCTCACACGAACCCTGTCGCAAGCCACATGTCGGCCGTTTGTGCCTACTCACAACAGCACCGGTCCCGTCAAACTGATCGTACTGGAGGATTGTACCGCAACAACCTTCCGAGACCGCCCAGATTCATCAGTGAGTGAGTGAGTGAGGGACCACGGACCGATGGGCACAAACAGCATCCATTCGCATACAGCTGCTAGATTAACGTCATATGCATAGTGTGGAAACGCAACCATGCTCAGGCATAATCAGTAGTTATTGCACTGGAAACCGTTTCGGAACTCTAGTCGACACCATATACACTGCCCTACACTGGATTACTTGACAACCGGTTCGGTTGAAGACGATCCATCGGTATAATGGAACCAAAATCCGTCAGCCTCTTAGCAGGGTACCTGCTGCTCCTCTTCCTGGCACCATGTGAAGGGCAGCCAGCCAGTGAGTACGCCAAGTGCATTCAAGGCTACGTATGGAGGGAGGCGTGCCCATGGGACTACGTATGCGTTACGCCTGATGTGAGAGAGAGGGCCAGAGTAGACAACATGTGGTCCAGCTACCGGCTGGCTGGAGGAGGAGCATACGGCCCTGACACATGCTCCCAGGGTTACGTGTGGCGCGAAGCATGTGGCGCTAGCGACCATGTAAGCGCAATTGTGGTCTTAAATGGGGCCTAGCACCCTACTAGTTTGATTGGATTCCCTAGCAGTCATGATGATCTCCCAGGCTTCTATTCCCAGTGACCGCAAGCATCAAGCAGCACTTCACCTTCGCTTTCTTTCTAGTCTCATCTCCTCATTCATCATCCACACATCAAATGTTCCCAGTCACCCGGCCGCAGCAAGGCAGCAAGATCTTGGGCTTTGTCCACACATGAACTCTCTCCACTTGTATTGCTCGTGCCATCCTGCTGGGTTAAGGGTTTAGGGTATTGCTCGTGCCTTCCTGCTGGGTTAAGGGTTTAGGGTATTGCTCGTGCCTTCCTGCTGGGTTAAGGGTTTAGGGTATTGCTCGTGCCTTCCTGCTGGGGTAAGGGTTAGGGTTTAGGGTAATGCCCATACCATCCTGCTGCGTGTGTAGGTAGGTGTGTGTCAGACCTTCAGTACCCAGTTGACTGTCGCCTTTTCAACCAATCGCTGCTTGCTTGGACATTCAAAGCCCTGTTTTCCTCCATATAGTCCTCAAGTGGTTTGTCTTGTAGTACTACCGGTATCAAATAAGCAGACCATCCCTGCTGGCCCGGATGACATGCTCCCGTTCCCAACCTATATCATAACATTTTGTGACATGCCATAACAGAGCCTGCCATAGGCCCCGCGCCACAAGCTGGTGGAACAGGCACAGCTTTGTATACACAGTAAATATACACCAACTCTGGCTAACTAGTATTCCTTGTGCCCTCCTGCCGCATGTGCTAGGTGTCATACATGCCGAAGACCAACCCGTATCCTGTTTCACCTCGATATGATTGTGATAGCTTGAGGTGTGGGGCCTATGGCACTTTTTGCTATGGCATGTCATGAAATGTGGTAAAAATTGCTTGTGCCCTCCTGCTGCGTGTGTAGGTGTGTGTCACTCCTTCAGTCCGCACCCAAGCAAAGCAAGATAACGCAGCTGCCTACAGCAGGATTGCCCACAGGACCGTCCCTGCTGTCCCCGCTGCCCCTGTCCCTAGGACCTGCTTATCTGGCTACTGCTTCAAAAGGAGTGGGGCATGTGCGAAACGCACTGAGGTAGGGGGCACCAAAGGAGCACCCATATGCCGCCGTCGTCACCTGAGTCACTGGAGGTCACTGGTGTCACTAGTGACCACCGGTGCCGACACTGGCGGTGCATCGGTGGGTGAGAAGGGGGGTGTGGGAATACAGAATGGAGCTCATCAGCGCAAGCTGAAAGATGAGATTGGGACTCGGAGGTTTTATGACTACTTTGATTGTGTTTTACCTTGTTGACTGGGCCTCCCAGACAAGTTGGTGGCGGCAAACCACCTCCCGGGGGGGGGGGGGGTCTGCTGTCGCAGGGTTGGGGGTGGGGGGCTGGTGTTACCTGTCTGTTACCTTGTGACAGGGTGCACGCTTCTGAAACCTTTTGAGCAATCACTGTCTTTATAAGGACGCCGACCGGCCTACCTCTTCCTGCCCGCTTTCTCTTTGTTGTTTGGGCATGATTTGAGGTTTGATTAAAACTGACATTCCCATGGCTTCCCTCAACTCAGCACCGCCTGGTGTGATTTACATTATGAGGTGGTTGGGTTGCACTGGCTGTCTCAGTCATTGATTAGTTATATATGGCTACTATGATGTATCAACCCTGCCTGGCCCCTTGTGGACGGTGCACTACTGATTGGTTAGCAGAGGGGCGCCCTGCCCGAGACTGTTTGCTGATCTTTTAAGGACATTGATTTGAGAAAAGAAGCAGCTGCTAGGCGAGGGGTCCATCAGCTGTTGGGAGAGTGAGTGAGTGGATGCCTGGCGTCCCCTCCGGCGGCCGGGTGTTATTATTATTACATTTCATGATATGCCATAGCAAAAAGTGCCATAGGCCCCGCACCTCAAGCTGCCACAAAGAACAGCGAGGCCGGGTGTTAGTCCCGCTGTGTAGTTTTAAGGAAGAGGCGGTACTAGCACACGTGGTGCGCTCGCCCCCTACCCTTCTCCTGCTGGCCGTGAGTGAGTAAATGCCCGGATTTAGGGTTTAGGGTTTAGTTTAGAGAGAGGTGGTACTAGCATCTGATGGCAGTGAGTGAGTTGACGCCGGGCTTTAACATAACATAACAAACATTAAAGGTGTGGCAACCGCCAAGGGCTGCTAGGTCGAACCGACCAAACACACCTTTTAACATGTGTTGGTACCTGTTATTCTGGTTCTACTAGCATAACCCTTTAACCCTGCGTACTTCTAAGGAAGAGGTGGTACTAGCATCTGATGGCATGCTCATTGGCATTTGAGGCTGCTCGCAGCTGAAGCCCATGGTTGTTTGCAGACAGCTATAGCTGCTGCAGCTTGAGCTGCTGCTATGCCTATTGTGCTGTATAGTTAAACTTCATGACCTGCCCTGGCAAACTATGCCATATATAGGCCCTGCACCTCAAGCCGCCACAAGAAAAACGAGATGGAACATGATACGGGTTGTCTTTGGCATGCAAGCATGACAACAGATGTGGGCTATGACTTCAGTTAAAGGTTGGGTCCATGTGATCAAAAAGCACAGGAGAGTGCAGGCAAAGAAAGCTGGGTTTGGCTGTCATGAGTGCAGTGCTGAAAAAAAGCAGGATGCAGCAAACTTGTCACTCGGTTGCATGTTGATTTATGGCTGTTCGGTTGACCTTGTCGACGAGCCAGGATGTTAAAAACAGTAACTCAATACGGCAATACATTGTACTTCTCAGTCAGACTACCAATCTGTAGCACTTTTTCAACTGGCATATTGATGGGTATTGTATTTTTTATATCTACTATGTATTGGCATTGAGAAAGTGCATCCGGATGGACTTGACACTGGGGTTCGTTCCCAACTATTGCCTGTGCCTGGGCTTACAAGCCCACCTTGTTTTCTCTGTAGGAGGGAGGCCCTTACCCCCATTGCGGCAGTGGACATTCTAAGCGCGTTTGGCCTCATGTCTAGGCATACGTTGTCATGCATGCCAAAGACAACCCATATTCTGTTCCACCTCGCTGTTCTCCATGACAGCTTGAGGTGTGGGGACCATGAAACTTTTTGCTATGGCATATCATGAAATGTGATAACAATGGGCTTGACACTGAGGCCAGTGGTCCCTGCGGGGTGTGTGCAATGCATCTCTGAGTACATGCATCCTTGGCGTGTGTGCCTTTGCATCTGGCTTCAACTCTATGTTATGGTGTTTTATGTGGCCTAAATCGTTCACCTTGTGTACAATGAGGAGTGTCCATATATATGGTTGGCTGGCATGGGGTTGTGTGTCTCCAGTTCATAAGGGTTCGGGTGCTGCTTGGTCTTGAGTGACCTTTCGGCATAGCTGTGGTTTTGCGTTTTGATTGATTGATAAGTGCACATTAATACTTGCCTTTTCACGGTACCTGCTTGACTCGTGTTGGCTCCGAGTTTTTCCTTCTTCTTCTTCTTCTAAGTAACTTTAATATCGTGACTCCCCTACTTGGCGGCATTTCACAGTGACAGGCTGTGCAACTGACGTCTATACACTTGCATAGCATGTTGTATTACTGTCCACTTAATACACTGAGGGAGTGTGCATTGGTTGCCAATACAGCGGCGTTGCTGTTTTTGCCCAGTATGCCAGACAGTAGGCCAAACAGTTTGTACCTAGTATGCATGCCGTTGCAGCTAGGCTCAGCTTGTGTGTGGGCAACTCCACGATCGGCTGCGTGGCTTCGGCATCGTGATCAGGAGCCTTGTGTTGATGGCCTGGGTCTGTTTGGTCATTGTCATAGCTGGTCTTGCGTTTTGAATAGATTGTGCCAAAACAAAACATGTTGCATGCGGTGCATGTTTGGCCGTGGCAGTGCAGCATATGCATCAAGTGCCTAGGGTTTAGCACACTCGCAACCATGTTGCGATAGTTGCCCTTGCTATAACATATTGTTTTATTGTTTCTCTACCCTGCCTGGCCTCTTGCCGAGTGTGCCCTACTTGTGAGCACCTTGCTGTATAGGCACTTATGCCCCCCTTGCGGCTATATAGGCGCCCATAGCGTCCAACACTAGGGTTTTGTCCCGTCATGGCTGGACAGTAGCCTAAGGTTTAGCATATTGAGCAAGTTGTTTGGTGATGGACAGGACCTTGGGTTGAGGAAAAGCCACAATACTTCTCCTTGTGAGCTCCCTGCCTGCCAGCCGTAGCATGGCATTTGGCTGTGCAACGGCAGTGCCTTGTATCATTTTTATACCCTACCTGCCTGGCCTCTTGTCAAAGCCGTGCACTACTTGTGAGCAAAGCAGGAGCCTGATATAGTCTATATACAAGTATGCATCCTGTACTGTCCATCACATATTGTTACATGTGCACTTGAGCTGTAGTTGACATGACCTCACTTAATCTGATCCCTGTGTGAATATTAAATGGGTACTACCGGTACTGGCAAATATGACAGGCATGAGGTTAAATATGAATACTTTATTGGTTAGATTTGGCTCTGAGTGCCAGTGGGAGCTTGGGAGGGCACTCAGCCGGTGACTTACAGTCAGGATATCAGGACTGTTCGTTGGCAATTGGATTGCAGAGGGCGGCACAAGGGGGGCAATGCTGCATACAGTGAAGGATAGATGGCCCGCCTAGGTCCTAATTTGTTGTGTTTGATAGCTAGTCGTGAGAGAGTGCAAGGGTACGTATGAGGTTTATAATACATGTCAATGAGTTTCACGAGCGTGTTTGAGGCACCTTACCACGTCCATATGTGACAAGTGAGACGCTTCAGGGGTTAGGTCTGGTTCAACCAACCCAGTGAGTACAAGGGTTGATACATTTTGTCTGACTATGATGACCATGTTGATGAGTTTGGGTTCGAGTTAGTCCCCATGGAGGCTAGTTTGGCTCCCGTTACGGGCGCCCACTGTGTGAAACTAACCTGTGATCTGTACTCTGTTGACAGCTCGCAAGATACTTCAGTAATACATGAATGCGGTTTGTCCTACATGCCAATGGTATCAGTAGCGATCATGGCATGTCAATGAAGGACCGCTCAGGCAGACTGTGTGCTTCAGAAGTTCAGAGGGGCGGGGGATGGCTACTATATATGCAAGGGAAGGGCGGGCGGGGTGATGTGCTGTGTGCTTCATCAGGTACTTGGCCGTGACATTCTAGTGAGTCTATGACACCAGTATGCCAGGCAATGTCTGTATGCTGTAGCCAGTCACTAGGTGATACTGCTACAGCCCTGCTGTGTGGCTCGGATTCCTGTGTTGCACTCTGCATCTGCTTAAGTAATCTTGCATGGTGCTAAACACAACAGCCGGCTCAAGATAAGACTGCTCTCTGCACGTGGGATGTTCTGCTCTAGGGTTAAGTCGTTCGGCTGCCGTTGGCATTCATGATCATACTAGTAGCTCTACGGCAGTAGCCAGGAGTTGTACTAACGGCTATTTCCATTGATAATGCGCTACGCTCCTCTATGGCTGGCCCTTAACTAAAGCAGGGCATGATCCATTACTGGTTTGAACATTGCAAGCACTGAACACACGGCAACAACGCCATAGCTGCTGATGAATGGGGGCCATACGACATGTACTCATGACCAGCAGCACAGGTGCGCAGTTTTAAACGGAAGTTAGACTATTGAGACAGAGAGAGAGAGAGAACTACGCAGAGAAGGGGGGAAATCCCTTCTTGCATATGTTAAGGAAATGGACCCTCACCTAATACACATAGATAGGCCCACTACCATTCGGAGCCCAGAACACATAAGTGGGTGGGTAAATTACCCACCCGCCTATGTTATCTGGGTGGATGGGTGTGTCGCCAGAACTGCGGGTCGAGGTGACGTTCCTTATGACGTTTAGTAGTGTAAATCCAATGAAGGTTGGTGATGGCCATAACATGAAGGCGGTTGAGCAGGCGGGGGAGTGCTTGTTTTTGGCTGGCCCTTAGGGCCGGACCTTAGCGGTAAGTCAAATTCCAACCGGAATTGCGGCAAATGGGCTTCGGTAACTTAGTCATTTTCCCGCCGGTTCGACTTCCAGATTCGTCTGCGATTCGGTGCAGCGCCCAGCAAATTTCGTTGCGTGGTTGCTGAGGCTCCGGACACACATAATCGGCTGGCCCCAGGTGCGGCCTATGCATATGCAAAAATCCCGCTTCGCGAAGGGCCTGTTGGTCCCTACAGCGACGATGTTCCATGGCGCCAGGTCCAGAACGCCTGATATTTCGTTTGGCACCACCCCCAGGCCCATCTCCTCAAAGCGCACGTTCTGAGAGGTTTCCCAGCACATGTCACCCCTAATGATGCGCAAAGCCATGAAAGAAACGATGCTGTGGTCTTTCCGCCCAGGAGCAATGACAAGCTGTGCTAAACTTGGTGCATTCAGCAGCTCCATCCACATTGCAGCTCCCTGCAGGCCTATGGCAAGCCCAATGCACGTGTTAGCCCTCATGATATAAGGGGCCGTGAAGAAAGTGGTACCGGAGACAGCCTGACGACGGACATGGCTGAACTGCGAAACAGCTGCGAAAGATAACGTCCTGAAGCCGGTTCCACAACATCCTTTGGAACCAGAACTGGACTTCAAAAGAGGCCTCTGGAACCGATATTTTCCAGGGGGCCATGCCATGTCGATGCGCAGCATCGACCCAGGCAGGAGGCGGGGGTCCAAGGGGGGAGGAACAGCCCCCCAGGTGGGGTCTGGGGCGAAGCCCCAGGAGCCAGCGATAATTCCCACTTATAACCATCAATTGTACAATGGAATTTGCTATTCTTCCACTCAGAGGGTTATCATACATTTAGTAAGAAACTTGCTGGAACCAGCATGTGACATGTTGGCCAGAGGGTGGCCCAGGGCTGGAACCAGGAACTGACATGTTTGGCATCGCTGGAACCGTGGAACTGGGCACAATTTGCCCTGGAACCGGAACCTGGAACCGGCTTCAGGACGGTAGAAAGAGCGGGCTGTACGGCGACCAACGAGGTGGCAAACGGACGCTGTAGAGATGTGAATATCTGTTAGCTTCGCATTCTATGCACCTTGCGGCATGTTACCTCTCCAGCGCATGTCCACTCACGCAGCTTGCTTATCCGTGTCGCTGGGCATATCGTCCCTGAGTACTTGTACACCTGCAGCAATCATTACGATTACGATTACGATTACAACATGGCCCCTCAAAGGGGGCGCCCGTACGGAGCCAACCTAGGCTCCATGGGCAGAAATACTGGAACCTGGTCCATCAGAAGTGAATGTCTCAGCAATATCACCTCTTGGTCCAGAAGAAAAGGTATCGAAAATACGACCTTGCCATTCATCCCCGAATAATGACAAATCAAAGTAAGGATTATAGTCCTCACATTCCTCCGACCTTCGAAATTCCATGCATTCATAAACAAACTTTGCAACTTGGAAACTTGGCTCTTGGTCCATGAACAATCTCACGTTGTCTGAATTATGCTTCATTGTACTAGAAGCTTCCTGGCAACCTCCAAACTGTGCAAACAAAACGGTATTATACTTCTCACGAATTCTATCATATGCTGGGCATTCAAAAAGAAAGTGTACCTCGTCCTCAACCACTGTGCAAGAACATTTTGAACATACACGATGCTGCCTTGGCAGTTTGGGACGAGCCCACCTCCCAGTTTCAATAGCAAGATGGTGTGCACCAGTACGAAACCGCATTAACTGTTTCACATAAGTAAACGGGATACCTGATGTGTGCCTGATATACCTTGGCATACCCTGAGGATAGCCAGCCTCTAACTCCTCCTGAGGGATGTCTCCCGTCATAAACCACGAATGATATGTGGAAAGCTTGATCAAATTTGAGCTGACAGATTGCCTGGGGTTTGCATATGCGGCCACCTTGTCCACATGTGTCATACACCCATTTAAGCGTGCCACCTGCCATGCATGTGCTTTTGCCCTGCGTTCTAGCAGTCAGATGGCAGAACAGGCACGGTGCTGCAGAAGTCGCTTTAAAGTGGGGATGTCAACTGCGGCAGACATCTTACAGTTGTCATCAGCAGCATTTCATGATATGCCATAGCAAAAACTGCCGTAGGTCCTGCACCTAGTCATCAACCCGTCATATAATGCAGCGAGATGCTCCATGTGGAACAGAATACGGGTTGTCTCAGGCAGGCATGACAACCTAACGTACGCAGGGACATCAGGAGGTCCAGCATTAGCTCAAAATAATCCTAATGGTACCAGCCTATTCACATCGGACCATGGAGGGATCACTACTCATCAGCGGCTAATAATGCATCAACTTCCAATGATGGTGTGCACTATTCCTGAGATGTTAAAACAGGCTCCAACTCACTACTCGTAGCAATCAATACTGTGCATCTGTGCTGCTGGTGATGAATGCATTTCATATGGCCTCCATTCATCAGCAGCTATGGTGTTGCTGCCGTGTGTCCAGTGCTTAAAATGTTCAAACCAGGGATCATGCCCTGCTTTAGTTAAGGGCCAGCCCTAGAGGAGCGTAGCGCATTATCTGACACCAAGGTATCGCAAATGAGAGGTGGTAGAAGAGTATATTGTTCCAGCCACTCCAAGTAATAACGGTATATAGGTGACGCGAGCGTGAGGAGCCGCTTGTTGGATAGCATCAGCGAGTGGGCGATGTTGCGAGATTGCTCTGTCGTACTGCTGGTTTTGGGGGTCCGTGTCACGGCAGTACTTGAGCTCGAGAATGATGTACTCTGGAGTAGGGCGGTTGGGAAGCTTTGGGGGGATAAAGAGGAAAATGTCTGGCCGAGAGTGGGTTGTGAGCAATGAGCAGACATATGGAGGGATGCGGGGGGGGGAGGACATTAGCTGGGATGCGATGTTGGACGTTTGGGGGCAAACCATCATGTTCACAGTGCTGCTGATTACCAATGTCCATCATGACAACGAAACCACTTTTGCGACCGCGGAGAATGGCTTTGACAATTTGGCGTGCAGCTTGGTCGTGACGGTACGTGTACATGCCAGTAGTTTGGGGCACCCTGCAGCAGTATGATGGCCGCTGTCCTCACGGTTACAGAGAAGACAGCGACTATGCGGCGCTAGGCGATAACGATGTGCAAGTTTTCTGTTAAAGAGAGTCCCTGTGCGGTAACGGATGGCTGTGTTACGTTGAGAAGCAGTGACTGATGAGGGAGAAATTAGAAAATGGTTAGTGTGCTTGTTATCTCGAAGGGTAGCGGTATGATGCCATTTTTCAAAGTAGAAGGTGGTGCGGTTAGCGGCACGGCACCCAGCCGCAATTTCTTGCAACTGACTTGTTGGAGGCCCGTTGATTGACAGGTAGGCAATCGGACGTTTACGTGGGTGTGCTTGTGGGCGGAGAGCAAGAGGACCTGGCGGCAAAACAACTTCATGAGGCCAGTAAATATTAGTGCGGTTATGACTAGGGAGGGTACAGGTCAGGCAGCTCTCTTCTGGAAGGTCGCCAAGGGCAACTTGTTGTGCCAGGTCGTTGGCTTCTTCATTGCCTACAATGCCTATGTGAGATTTGACTTTGATGAGGTGAATGGGATTTGGGCTGTTGACTATGCAGTCAGCAATGACTTGAAGAAGGTGTTGATGCAGGTGCAAGGAGTGATCTTGTCGCCGATGAATCTGTTTGCGTATTTGATAAATGGAGACCAAGCTGTCTGTAGCGATGACTGTGCAGTCGTGCCGGAGGGCTGTATAGAGGGCAATAAGTTCGGCACGGTTAATGGTGTTGGCAACAGCATCTGCGCAATGGGGAAGGATAGGAATGCGCTGGCCTTCAGGATGCAAGGCGGTGGGCGACGGAGAAACGGCTGCACCTAGTTTGGGAATGTTTTTACGTCCGGCAGCCTGCTTAATGTGGCTGCCATCCGTATAGGCAAATGAGGTCCAATCGTAGCGAAGGGGAGGCGTAGCTGGGAGGTCCTTTGGTACCTTGTCCAGCAGGAACTGAGCAGTGTCCTACTGGTTGGTGCTTAGGTAGAGTGGGAAGACATCATTATCAGCTTCCGTTGAAGTATCAGAGCGGGTACGGTGTTTGAAGCGGTTAGGTAATCCAAGAAGGCGCAATTGGGACGGGGTGAAGTATTGGCGTGAGGTTGTTGTTGAGGCTGGCGACAAGGGCCGAAAAATGTTAAGAGGAGGTAATCGGACACGAGAGGGTAGGGTATCCTGCAGTGCTTGGTGAAATTCAGCAAGAAAATATGGTGTAACTTCAGGGTCTTCATGATCATAATAGCGGCGGAAGCCTGCTTTGTTGCCAGCAAGAATGATGTTTACATCCCACTTTGGGTTGGCAGCGTATGTGTCATTCGTGCCTTCATATGTTGTAGGGCGAACAAACCGGAAGTAGCGTGAAGGAATTTGTAGTAAGTGGAGGCAATAGTCCGGGAACTCCCGAACCCATGTCATGTAGGATGTATTGCTGCGGTCTGTCCATGCTGGCAGGATATGAGCACAGAGAACTGGTTGGTCGGAGTGGAGGCAAGAATCAATGGCATATGCCATGTTACGATTGAGGCTGTCATCTTCATACTCAGGGTTGTTGACACTACTCCCAGTCCAAGCATAGCGAAATGAGTCCCATTGAGCCCCAAAAAGCTGATCTCTTTCATGCGCCGACCAGTATTGAGAGAAGACTGGATTGAAATTTAAGGGACTGGCAAACCGTTCTTTGGTGGCAGACGTCAAGGAGCTGAGGATGTTGTAGATGCTTGGAGGAGTGCTCCAATTGTTTTTGTGCTTGACCAAGTGGGCGCCATAGGAAGTCGTGGCTGAAGCGTCTTCAGCATATCGAGTAAGTAGCTTATAAACCTCTTCTGCAAATGTGGTTGCACCGAGGCGTAGAAATAGCTGAGGTTTTTTGCGAAGGGTTCTGACATAGGCAGCATTGAGGATTGCTTGCCAAACGTTCGGGTTGAAGTGTGTGAGTGCAATGGCCATCAGGAGTGTAGATGCATGCTAAGCTATGAGTGGCAGTGGTATGATTAAGGCGCAGTAAGACATCTCTGATATAGACTTCGAAGCATTGGGTTGCCTGTATGTCAGTGTGAGGGTTAATAGGTGCTGTGGAAATGCATAGTTTGGCCCTTTCTGGTGCTCCCACAGTAATGTCATAGCGGGGGGACTCCATGCGGTCATGGTCCGGGAAGATGTGGGTGGGGGTAAGGGATTGAATACTAGAAGGTATGAAGCACCAGTAACGTACGGACTATTGAGACAAGGTGTATTGATTGCTAGTTGTAGCCGCCTAAACAGCTCAGGAAGTTCGGTTGCACTCCATCATTGAAGGTTGATGCATGAGCTGCTGATGTGATGTCCATTGTCCATTTAAATATTCTGCTACCATTAGGGTTCCTTTGACCTAGCTGCTGGACCTCCTAATCTCCCATGCATATATACGTTGTTGAAGCCTGCCTCCGACATGTAGTCGGTTTGTCCCATCTCGCTGCATTATGTGACAGGTGCAGGGTCTATGGCACTTCTTGCTATGGCATACATTGAAATGCTGCTGATAACAACTGTAAGAATTCTGCTTCAGTTGACATCCCCTTTAAAAAGCAATTTCTGCAGCATCGAGCCATCTGACTGCTAGGACGCAGGGCAAAAGCAGCTGTATGGCAGGTGGCGACGCATATATGGGTGTATGACGCATGTGGAATATGCATAAATGCTGCAGTAGCAGAAGTACCTAGGGACCATATGCCAAGCGACACGGATGTCGAGCAGCATACGTAACGTCCTGAAGCCGGTTCCACAACCTCCTCTGGAACCAGAACTAGACTTGAACAAGGCCTCTGGAACCAAACTTTTCTGGGGGAGACCATGCCATGTCGATGCGCAGCATGGACCCAAGCAGGAGGCGGGGGTCCAGGGGGGAGGAACAGCCCCCCTGGTGGGGTCTGGGGCGAAGCCCCAGAAGCCAGCGATGATTTGTACTTATGGTAGGGTGGCAGACGGTTTTGCAGACGCCTGGCAGACAGCTGCAGACACTTCAGCCTGTTCAGCCTGCAACCAGCCATGTGGGCCCAGACACCACAGTTAAGGCTTGTATGACCCAATCATTAATACAACTCCACATGTCAGTGGAAGAACAACAATTTTTAGGGTTTAGGGTTTAGGGTTTAACTACAGCTGAGATGTCAAACCTCACTGGCAGCACCTTCCCGTACATCATGTTGAGCGTGCTATCGTATACATCATCGTACCCGTGAGTTTCAGCTATCGCATATGAAATAGCAACGCGGGTTACCGCCCTGTATCGGCGTCCTTCTCGCAACTGCGGATCCAGCGATGGAAGATGGAAGATGTTGTAATGTTAAGCCCGCCTAAGCTAATGCAAAGCAGGATGACTGTATGAAGCTTGGTATCAAATTAGAAAAAAAATGAAGAGACTGGGTGATATTACCTGTAGTGACTTACACATGTTACATGGACATTGCGTTGACATTGATATTGACCGCATAAACTGCGCCCGCGTTTTAAGAACCACATCAAATGGGGGCATTGAAATTGCAATTGATCGTCGCAAGGACTTGCACATACGAACAGCGCTGCAATAGCGCAGCTGCAAATGGGCCAGCACTCACGGCAGGCCAGCGGTCTCAGCAGCCGCCCCGCCCGAGTTGACACGGCCCGCCCGAATTGAGACAGCCGTCCACTCATATACCCACCCTACTAGCATTGCCTCACGGGCGGCAGGCATGATGCCCTACGGTCCAAAGATGCATGCGGTCAGGGTTCTCCAGCCTGTACCCCTTACACCCAGGCTTCAGCTCTTGCTGCACAGCATACTAGCTTCCATACAGTACAGCACCCAGCTTCCCGTATATGAGGAGGTGCTCCACCTGTCTTTGCCTCTCCTGCATTTAAAGAGGCCTGTAACAGCTGCTGCTGCTTTTGCTGCACAGCATACTAGCTTCCATACAGTGCAGCACCCAGCGTCCTGTATATTAGGAGGTGCTCCACCTGTCTTTGCCTCTCCTGCATCTAAAGAGGCCTGTGAAAGCTGCTGCTGCTGCTGTTGCTGCACATCATACTAGCTTCCATACAGTGCAACACCCAGTGCCCTGTACATTAAGAGGTGCTCCACATGCCTCTGCCTCTCCTGCATCTAAAAATGCCTGTGAAAGCTGCTGCTGCTGTTGCTGCACAGCATACTAGCTTCCATACAGTGCAACACCCAGTGTCCTGTATGTTAAGACGTGCTCCACATGTCTCTGCCTCTCCTGCATCTAAAGAGGCCTGTGAAAGCTGCTGCTGCTGTCGCTGCACAGCGTACTAGCTTCCATACAGTGCAACACCCAGTGCCCTGTATGTTTAGGAGGTGCTCCACCTGCCTTTGCCTCTCCTGCATCTTAAAAGGCCTGTGACAGCTGCTGCTGCTGTTGCTGCACAGCGTACTAGCTTCCATACAGTGCAACACCCAGTGCCCTGTATATTTAGGAGGTGCTCCACCTGCCTTTGCCTCTCCTGCATCTTAAAGGCCTGTGAAAGCTGCTGCTGCTGTTGCTGCACAGCATACTAGCTTCCATACAGTGCAACACCCAGTGTCCTGTCTGTTAAGACGTGCTCCACATGTCTCTGCCTCTCCTGCATCTAAAGAGGCCTGTGAAAGCTGCTGCTGCTGTCGCTGCACAGCGTACTAGCTTCCATACAGTGCAACACCCAGTGCCCTGTATGTTTAGGAGGTGCTCCACCTGCCTTTGCCTCTCCTGCATCTAAAGAGGCCTGTGACAGCTGCTGCTGCTGTTGCTGCACAGCATACTAGCTTCCATACAGTGCAACACCCAGTGTCCTGTATGTTTAGGAGGTGCTCCACCTGCCTTTGCCTCTCCTGCATGATGAAACCTCTCATCAGCTGTAGCACTCTGACTGGACAAACTCACTAATAACATAGACCACACACTCACAGTCATCACATTAGTATCAGTACATACACACCAGGAGAAGAACCACTCCATCATGCCCAATTGGAGATGGCAGTTAGACAAGCACAATCTGGCCTCCCATTTCCATTCCTTCACATCGCGGCGCAAGCCTCATGAGTCAGGCTTCTCACCTGGTCACTCACACCAGCCTCATCCATGGCCCTTGCAGTGTACACCCGGAAAGTGTGGGTAAGCTTCCGGATGAACACTTCCTCATCCCCTAACAGCTGCTTGAGGTTGTCTGCCTGCTGCCTGTAGCTGATGTTCTTTGAGGCGTCCCTGCCAGGCCATAGGGCTGCACTGAGCCAGTCATCCAGGTCTTCAGGGTCTGGGAATGGAGCTCCCCCCACACTGAAGCGGGCACACAGGTGCCGGCCAAGTGCTCCATGCGCACAGAGGAGGGGGAGTGCATGCCTGATACAGCCCACATAGCCCTTGCGGCCATTCTTCATGGTCTTGCCATTCTCCAGGACAGCACAGAGCAGGAAGCATGGTGCAGGGCCTGTAGGCAGGACATAGAACAAGAAGTTATGTGATGGACTCAACCGATGGAATTGCATGGAGGCAGGCCTGCAACTGTGTGCATCCAACTTTTGACTAGTCAAAGCATAGTCTTCTCCATTGGTCAGCACCCATACTCTATAAATTGACCTTTAACTAAGGAGAAGTGGGATACATGACAACACAGCAACGACAACCACTAAGGTAATAGATACATTGACGTTCAATCTCACATAAACGTGCATCAACATGAGCATCCAGCATTGTTGGCCGGGCCAGCCAGTGCGTATGCTCTAAAGATATCCCACATTTTTTATTGTCTTACAGCAACAACCTGGATGACCCTGGAAAAGTTTTTATGCTACCAAACTTGTAAATGAACACAGACATGGTCAGAACATAGATGGTTGGGTCACAGTCACACCACTTGCACGTCTCTCCAAGCTTACCTATGCGTTTAAGCAGCTGGGGCTTCAGAAGGTCTGCCAGGTACATCAACCTAGCATCATCGGAACGTCCCATGGTGCCAGTCATCCATGCATACATGGCTAGGTCACGGCAGTCCTCAGTCCTGTCGCTGCTCAGGAGCCTCTGAAAGATCTTGATCAGCTCATCATCTGACAAAGTGTCTTCACCGGTGTTGTCTTGAGGGTTCCTTATCAGGTGCACGCTCCCCCTTGGCCTCCATCTCCTTCTTGATGGTGTCATGCACTGCCTTGTAGGCAGGGTACGTGAGCAATGATGCACAATGTGGAGTGCCGCCCTTCTTCAAGTTCTGCTCGACCAGCCGGCGTTGCAGGGTGGAATGGAACTGGTCGAAGGTGGATGGACCCTGTACAAGGAGGCAGTGTAGAAGTGCAGCCAAGTTCAGCTTGCATCAAAAGCAAGTAGAGTGTTCCTGCCCTGCCAGAAACACTACAGGTCTACCAGTACTACTCAAAGCACTGACATGCAGTCCAATGGTCAGTTGCTTCGAAGTGCCAACAGCATTGCAACGCTTGGTGATCTGGCATTGAACACTTTGTGAAGTCCACCATTTCAAAGGTACATTACGCCGCAACAGCAGTTGCATGCCTAGCAAACAAGAGAGTGTATCTGTATTGCGTACTGCTCCAGGAGGTGCTGCCACAGCCTCTAGCCACCTTAGTATGGTCTTGCCTCCTTACATAAACAATATATTGCTTACCAACTGGCTGGGCTTCTTGGAATTCTCCCATCCAGGGAAGTTGTTACCACACCAGCGTAGCAGCTGGACAGCAAAGTCAAGCCCTTCTGCTGAGGTCAGATCAAGCAGGTAGGGCCTCAGGCGCTTGTTACCGTCCGTGTCATAGCTCAGGAAGTGCTGCAAGTATGCAAATACAGTATCAAGACTTGCCAGGATGACCTTGCTACTGTACTGATTGGAGCCATCTGGCAACATGCTGTGGCATTAGAAGCCAGAGCTCCTTCTAGCCTTATTACTGGGCTGCGTACCTCAACTTTGCTGTTTTGTACACTGTACTGATTGACAGTATTCGGCCTCTGCACTGCACTGCGCTGGGCAGCGATGTCTGAACGTTCTTGCGAAGTGAGCCTGCAGGATGGAGTGCCTTGTTCATCTAGTGCCACTTAATACATGTCGTCTGATAAGAGCATTGCAAGGACGACGTATGAGGGCCACGCAGAGGTGTTGCTTATGTGTTGCGGTTGTGCGTGATCACATCCTCACCTTTCCGGTACTATCCCCGCAGGTTCAGCCTCCTTCAAAGTCCTTACTACCTTCTTGAATGCCTGTATAACCTTCTTATTTCTGCTTTTGCCCTTCTTAAAGCTCTGCTTAGGGGGCTCTTCGTGCTGCCTGCGCCGGGATGGTTTGCCAGTGCGCTGGCTTTTCCTAAGGTTCTGAGCGTTCTCCTCTACTTGGTTGAAGTCTCTAAGTACTGAGGCTGCTATCTTCTCGGCGGAAGTAGCCATCTAGCCCCTAAAAGCACAAGGGTAGTCCGCCCAACAGCAGCACCCGCAATGTTAACATCGCCTTGGAACCGAACCAGTTGCTCTCATGGGGCAGATCTCCCCATCACAGAAGATGATTATAGTGATGGCACAGCCGTGCAAGCGTCTTGGGTTTGCAACGTTGCGTGCAGGGCTGAAGGCAAGCCAATAAGCGCGTATGTAGGCACCCGGTGGTTCGCAGACGGTTCCCCGTGCCACGCACAGGGTGTTGCATAATGAATGTGCCAGCTAACCTTAGCTCCCATGGTTCCAGTCTTTATTCTCATGAGTGGCAGTCAGGTGGCTTTGGTGAGGCTCCCTCTCTAGTACAGCAGCATGTGGGGGCCTGGCTGCTTGGGTGTTGTCTGCACATGTTTGTTTGGAGTGCAATATGGGCACCTGTGCACTTCACCTAGTTGCTGTGCCAACCAAACCCTGGGTGTTTTGCTACATCCCACTGTGGTGCCTAATCCCTGGATTGCAGTGGCAAGGGGATAAGGCTGCAGCGGAGGCAAGTCTTGTTACATTACATGCTGAGGGGTTGAGGCATGCTGATAGGCTGCTCAGTTCTAGGGCTCTTTTGTACCAAATGCTTTCGGCGTGACCCCTTTGTCACAGCAAATTTTTCCAGCCTGTCTTGACAATGTGGAGTATGGTGCTGGAAACACACTGTGCAGTGGTGCAGGCTGTGATGAATGCACTGGTGTGGTCGGCTGTTGCAGGGCCAAGGTTGGGTGCTTGGTGTTTAAGCATCCTCACAAGTGCTTTTTTTGCACCTTCAGCCTATGGCTTGACCCCATCTTTCAGCTCCTGTCCTAGTAAAGAGGGCACTCCCTTCAGGGCAGGGCCCATCCTTGGTGCAGGCCCTTGCATGCTTGTTAACACCCACTGGTCCCTATGGGCATTGCTTTGCTGGGTGGCTGCTACCTGCCCTTCAGAGTTGGCCCCTTTTGGGATGGTTGATGGAGCATAAGTCCTAGCTCACTTGTCTGATTGCCTTCAAACCACTTGCAGCTGGTGGGCAAGGGTCCCAGCACACATCAAAAGTCCAGGGACTTATACACGTTTTCCAGCAATTTTCAGGCCCAAATTCGCACGTTTGCCTCCTCAAAATGTGCATTTTCAGAGCAGCCCATGTGCAACTTTTCATCAAGTCAGAATTGGCCATACACTCCTTGAGAGCAAAACATAGTAAATCATCAGACAAATGCATAGCCAGAACCGCCGTGCAAATTGGGTATGCACGGTGCTGTGCCATAATGGGCGGGTCACCCCGAAAAGTTACACCTCCGGCCTCTCACTTGTCGAGTCAGCCGAGGCACCCCGCCACCGGCACGTTCATTTCGCAACACCCTGTGGAAGCAACTTAGAAGCCTATTCAGCGCCGGCTCAAGGCAGCTTTTGATACAGACTTGCTCTCATTCTACACAACTTTGCAAGCCACATTGACCAGCTGTGCCACTTACGACACTGATGTCCCTTGGCCTTTGCAGGTGAAACCTGCCTACTTCCGAAATGGCCAGGTTGACGCTGCAAGATAAAGTACATTTGGTTAATACCTACGATGCTTGTCAAAGCATCTCAGAGACTGCTGTACAGTGTAGAGTGTGCCGTGCGACAGCACGCCGGTGCATCAACCGGTGGCGAAACGAACAGAGTTTAGAAAACAAGCCAGGGACAAGCAGGAAAGCCATACTTTCAGAGGCAGCTGCGCTTCATGCTTCGAATCTCTTAGATGAGGGCCAGCAAGGAGGTGCTCAGCAGGTGGCCAAGCAGCTGTTGGCGGAGGGGCTTGTGCCGCGGCTTGTGCATAAGTCCACTGTAATTCGTGCAGCAAGGAAAGCAGCCGAAAGTGAGGGGTGCAAGATGGTGGTCTCCAAGCGGCGTCCTCCGAAGGAGCTAACCAAGGATACCAAGAAGAAGCGCCTGCAGTTTGCTAAGGAAAACAGCAAGACCTCTTGGGGCCATGTCCTCTTCACAGACAGGAAGAAGTTCTACTTTCGGTATCCTGGTTCCAGCGTTCAGCCCTGCAGGTGGCAGAAAGTTGGCCCAAACATGCCAAAAAACATGGGGCCTACCAGCCAAACAAGCCGAGTGCCTCAATGTGTATGGTGGAATCACCAAGCATGGTGTTACTCCCTTGCATCAAGTTGCTGGCAGCAGCAAGAGCAAGCCCTCCTTTAAGAATAAGAAGGGTGAGCCAGCCAGGAACATATGTGCAGCACAGTACAATAGTGTGCTAAGGGAGACCCTATTGCCTGGGGGTCAGCGGTTGTTTAGTGGACAAGGAATCAGTTGCTGGACTCTGCAGCAGGATGGTGATCCAGCACATGTGGATGCTCCAGGTGTGGTGGAAGAGTGGAGCAAGAAGAACAAGTCCAATGCAAGACTGCTGCCAAATTGGCCTCCCAACTCACCATATCTCAATCTTATTGAGAATGTCTGGGGTTACGTGCAAGCGAGATTTGATGCATTGGGTTGCCAGTCCTTTGAGGAGTTCAAGGAAGCTGTGTACAAGCAGTTCCAGGCAGTCCCCTCCTCAATGCTAACACATCTGTTCGATAGCATGAAGGGCAGGATTGCCTGTGTGGTAAAGAAGCAAGGGGATAAGACAGGGTACTAGGTATGGAGCATTCAAAACCTCCTGTCACAGGGTGTTGCATAATGAATGTGCCAGCTAACCTTAGCTCCCATGGTTCCAGTCTTTATTCTCATGAGTGGCAGTCAGGTGGCTTTGGTGAGGCTCCCTCTCTAGTACAGCAGCATGTGGGGGCCTGGCTGCTTGGGTGTTGTCTGCACATGTTTGTTTGGAGTGCAATATGGGCACCTGTGCACTTCACCTAGTTGCTGTGCCAACCAAACCCTGGGTGTTTTGCTACATCCCACTGTGGTGCCTAATCCCTGGATTGCAGTGGCAAGGGGATAAGGCTGCAGCGGAGGCAAGTCTTGTTACATTACATGCTGAGGGGTTGAGGCATGCTGATAGGCTGCTCAGTTCTAGGGCTCTTTTGTACCAAATGCTTTCGGCGTGACCCCTTTGTCACAGCAAATTTTTCCAGCCTGTCTTGACAATGTGGAGTATGGTGCTGGAAACACACTGTGCAGTGGTGCAGGCTGTGATGAATGCACTGGTGTGGTCGGCTGTTGCAGGGCCAAGGTTGGGTGCTTGGTGTTTAAGCATCCTCACAAGTGCTTTTTTTGCACCTTCAGCCTATGGCTTGACCCCATCTTTCAGCTCCTGTCCTAGTAAAGAGGGCACTCCCTTCAGGGCAGGGCCCATCCTTGGTGCAGGCCCTTGCATGCTTGTTAACACCCACTGGTCCCTATGGGCATTGCTTTGCTGGGTGGCTGCTACCTGCCCTTCAGAGTTGGCCCCTTTTGGGATGGTTGATGGAGCATAAGTCCTAGCTCACTTGTCTGATTGCCTTCAAACCACTTGCAGCTGGTGGGCAAGGGTCCCAGCACACATCAAAAGTCCAGGGACTTATACACGTTTTCCAGCAATTTTCAGGCCCAAATTCGCACGTTTGCCTCCTCAAAATGTGCATTTTCAGAGCAGCCCATGTGCAACTTTTCATCAAGTCAGAATTGGCCATACACTCCTTGAGAGCAAAACATAGTAAATCATCAGACAAATGCATAGCCAGAACCGCCGTGCAAATTGGGTATGCACGGTGCTGTGCCATAATGGGCGGGTCACCCCGAAAAGTTACACCTCCGGCCTCTCACTTGTCGAGTCAGCCGAGGCACCCCGCCACCGGCACGTTCATTTCGCAACACCCTGCACGTCTGCACGCGCGTCTGCCGGTGACGAAAAGTGTCTGCGAACCTCCACATAAGAACTACTTATTACAACCAATTGTACAATGGAAAATGCTATTCTTGCACTCAGTTGAGCACTCTACACTTTGTAATAAACTTGCTGGAACCAGCATGTGACATGTTGGCCAGAGGGTGGCCCAGGGCTGGAACCAGGAACTGACATGTTTGGCATAGCTGGAACCGCGGAACTGAGCACATTTTGCCCTGGAACCGGAACCTGGAACCGGCTTCAGGACGGTACATACGTAAGTCGACATATGCTGGAGAGGTGACATGACGCAAGGTGCATAGAATGCGAAGCTCACGGATATGTACATACCAACAGCATCCATTTGTCACCTCCTATGTCGCCGTTGAGCCCGCTCTTTCGCAGCTCTTTCGCATGTCCTTCGCCAGGCGGTCTCCGGTACCATTTTCTTCACGGCTGCTTATATCATGAGGACCACCACGTGCAGAGGGATTACCATAGCTGCGATGTGGCTGGGGCTGCTGAATGCAGCGAGTTCAGCAGAGTTCGTCCATGCTCCTGGGCGATACAAGACGACGCCTGGCTTTTGCGACGACCTTTTGCAACATTAGGGGTAAGGTGTGCAGGCAAAGCTTCAGACACGCGCTGCATGCGCAGATGGGCCTGGGGCTGGTGCATCAAAGGAGTTTTCAGGCGTTCTGGACAATTTTCTGGACCTGGCGCCACGGAACATCGTCGATGTTGGGGCCCACAGGCCCTTTGCGAAGCGGCTTTTTTGCATATGCATAGGCGCCAGCTGGGGCCACCCGCATATGTGCGTCCGGAGCCTCAACAAGCAGGCAATCGGATCTGCTGGGGCCTGCTCCCAATCGCAGGCGGTTTTGGAAGACGAACCGGCGGAAAAATGACTAAGTTACCGAGACCCTTCTGGCCAAATTCTGGTTGGAATTTGACTTACCGCTAAGGTGCGGCCCTAAGGGCCAGCCAACAACTGCTACCGCACCTTGTTGGCTGGCCCTGGGCTTTATGGGGCCACCAGGAAAATGGCATATTTGATATGGAGGAAACGTCCTGTCGTGGAAGCAGTTGCATTTGACTGGTGCAATCTGCCCACGACCATGTATTCAGCGGAGTGCTGAAAACACTGACATACACTCTGAAACCGCAGCAGCTAGTTTAGAGTCTGTTGAGTCAAGAACCAATCCTGTTATGTCCATCCAGTTCCTCATGCAATCAACTATGTTGTAACCCAGATTCTCAAGCAAGAACCAATCATGTCACGGCTGTCGACTGGTACCGTGAGTGACGTGCAACACACCAGATGAACAACCTGAAGTCTGTACCTGTTACTAAAGTCATGTACTTGTAAATTGCTCCTTAAATGTTATGATGTTATCAATGTTCTCAACATGCAATGCAGAATTTAATACCAGCGGGACAACACGTTCACTGCTCTCAAGTGTAGTACATGCATGCACATGCACAGGGGGGCCTACTTTTTTAGAAGCGACAGCATGCTGCAGGGGTAAGTTCGTACATGGGATGCTTAAGATGAGTATTGTGCATAACATGGTAGAGGCCACGAGGCCAGGTCCCTTGACCTGAGTCGCCTCTCCCTTAACTTACGCAGGCTGGGACTGTGGCAGAGGCTCTGTCTCTTCCTCAGTTACTCAACTAGCCTGGCGTATATCTTCTTCTTCTTCTTCTTCTTCTATTGTGCATAACGACATGGAATTACCAGAGTCGGGCATCATGGCGTGAGTCTATCGTACAGTAGTCACCATCTTAGATGCTGCTAAGTAACGTGCTAGCCCAGAACAACCCAAGGTATCTATAGCGAGGACTTTTCAGAGTAGTTCAAGTATATATGTGCTCCAATTCAGCTCAGCGCCTGTTCATCGTAAACCAGCTCCGCGAGCGAGGTCCTTCTACCTCGGGATAGGAGCAAGCAGCACCTGGCGATCCCCGTTGCAATGCTGTGTAGCATGCTACATCCATGGCCAAGTAAACAGGATGGTATACATGCCGAGCTGGTCCTTGGATTCGATGCCACCGTCACAGAGACAAGCTGGCGGAGCACTGGACCATGGCCACCCACCGAAAAAAGCATGGAGCGCTGTATACAAAGCATTCGCAGCATGATGGATATCCCAGGCCTCTATAATGGCGCGATGCACCGCTAAGGTAGTAATCTACTTCAAAATACCTCGCGGACCTCCTGTCATGTTCTCTGGGGCCCCTGGCAGTCCCTGGACTCCCTGCTCACGAACGTCCTGGACCGCCTTTCTTGTAGCTCGTTGCTCCAGAGCCTTCTCAAACAAGAAAGGTCTTCTACCACTGCAATTCATGCTATGATGAGGCTGCAGCTCTTCTTCCGAATGTTTTTTTGCTTTGAGGAGCCAAGCGCAACCGAACATCTTCGTTGCACGGGCGCAGGCTGGGGCCGTTTTCAAGGCTGCGTTTTGGGCATGCCATACAGCGCATAAGGGGGAACTCGATCACGCCTTCAAAGAAGCTACTAAGCAACACATAAGGGCGCCTGAGCGCTCCAAGCACCGCCGAGTCTGCGCGCTCGAAGAACCGTCGTGGAAGTCGACTAAGCGTTGATCAAACTTCTTGCATAACTTGACCTTACGCGGGCCACACGTCATTAAGCAATATTGTCTAGCCCTAAAGGGCCAGCCAATAAGTGGCGTCCTGCTGCCGTTCTTTGGTTGTGAAAGTTTCAGATGTGCCAACTGAGTAATCTAAAATGTGAGTCACTCAGGGCGTAATTCAGTATGGATGGCCTAGTACTACTACCAGCATAGTGATGCTGGGTAGCGGTGATGGCAGGCGAGGGTTTGATCAACAGGCTGGCATCATCACTACTCACACCCGGTCCGACTATCTAAGACAAATTACCAATCACCGATCTAAGAACCAGGTGCACTAGCGTTCTGCCTGGTAACGGCTACAGTAAGTAGTAACCAGGTGCACTAGCCACTCCCTTATTTTAATTTTAATTTTGGAGGTAAGGAGACGGCACCACCACCAGAACAGCGGTATCGCCCACTCCCTTACTTGCACAGCACGTTTTCTGCCATTCCACACCGCACCAAAAACACCGCCATGAACACATGTGGTCGCTCGATCGGCACCCCCTGGTATGATCTATTCATTACTAAAACCTTCATGTTGGATATATCAAACATGATGCAGTGCCCATTGCATTTACCTTGCCGGAATAGACCATAAACACACAAACCCTCTGGAGTGGCAAGAAGCACCAAACAAACGGAACAGCACCATTCACTGCGGCCTACTCCTACTTCCTACAGCAGGACTGGAAATGATGTGGAGAAGATAGGGTCCCACTAGCCCTACTAACACATCCCCAAACCATGGTGCACGCAAGCACTAATTCAAGCACTCCATTGCAAGTAGTCGTGCACATGATGATGCCCATAAAATAAGCTGTGGTTATCAGGCACTGACTGTCAAGCCATATATACAGCAACTCAAGCCAGTACTCGCTTCCCACCGCGAGCATGCATGCTGCAAGCACATCCATCAGAGCGCACCATATGTAGATTCCTAACGCCAGGTCCCAAACATCAATTGTTAGTGCAGTGTCCTTGTCAAACCCACAAAACAGACACGGCAGTTGCCGACACATTGCCTACTGCATGCAGTGCATTAGCCCATACTAACAAGCTCTGAGGTTGCCAGAGCTAGACTAAGTCTCAAATCAGGCAAAGCGGGTAGTCCTCTAGAGAACACTTCTGCTGAACTTTTAAAGTATGGCGGGGAACCCATGACAGACATGCTCCTATGCATGTATCAGAAGGCCTGGGAGCATGAATGCACCTTCCAACGCCCTGGGGTAATAGTCAGCCTTTTTAAGAAAGGGGATAAGGAAGATGGTAATAATTACCGGGGGATAACGCTGCTAAGCGTAGTAGACAAGGTTTATACCAAAATCATCAACAACAGGGTAACTAATTTTGCTGAAGCAAAGGGACTCCTTCACGAGAGCCAGCATGGGTACCGGCCAGGCAGAGGCTGCATTGATCATGTCTGGACATTGCATGCAGTCACATCCGGACGAATGCGTGCAGGACTCCGGACGTACGCACTGTTTGTAGATGTGGTCAAAGCTTTCCCATCAGTCTGACGGGACGGGCTCTGGTACAAGCTCTGGGAGATGGGCATTAGGGGTAAAATGTTTAGGGTTCTTGTACATCTATACGATAGCCTCTCTAGATGTGCCTTGCATAATGGAGAGTCATCAGAATACTTTTCTAGCGATTTAGGCTTAGCGGAAGGGGACCCGCTATCACCAGTGTTGTATACTTTGTTCATCAACGGTCTCCTAAAAGAGATATGGGAAAAGCACCCGGGGGTTCCCCTACCAAAAGAGGTAGATAATAGTGGTAGTGGGGAACAGGGCATAGGAAGGGCTGATGAGAGTAACATTGAAGGTAGATCAAAGTTGGTAGCACTAATGCTCGCTGACGACCTTGTAGGGCTTGCAGAATCGCAGGAAGAGCTTCAGAAGATGGCTGACACGATTCATGCCTACAGTCGTAAGTGGCGTTTTAAGCTGAGCCCAACTAAAAGTGCTGTTGTTGTGTTTGGTCCTTTGCCCCCCAATAAAGAGTCCCCAAAGGTAAGTTTTAGCAGTGAGAATTTGCCAGTACTAGATGCATATACATACTTGGGGATTGTTTTCACTAGTGATTGCAAATGGGACGCTCACATTGCAGGTATGATTGAAAAAGCTACAGCCTCCATTAATGCATTGCAAACATTCTTCCAGAATCGTCATGTAAGCTTTGAGGTTAAGAGAGCCATGCTGCTGGCTTTGATAAGACCAAGGGTTGAGTATGGTTCTGAGGTATGGTGGGCATCATCCCAGCAGACAAATACCATAGAGTCTAAGATCCAAATAGAGGTTTTGAAGAGATCACTGCATTGCAAGCCAAACATCTGCCATGAGGTATTGAGGGCAGAAGCTGGTGTTAGACCTCTATCTAGCTGGTTGGACCAGAGGAAGGTTGAATGGTGGTTCAAATTACAGCAAAAGGATACTACTAGCTTTAGCAGGCAGGCACTTGAAGCATCTTGGCCAAGCCACAGGAATTATACTTCTTGGCAGAAGAGGTTCAATAAACTCAGGGCTGAACTAGGCATGCAGGAAGAAACCTTACAAGCAAGAGTGAGAGAGGGACACCTACCTAGCTTCAGGGCATATGTCAGGTGGAGTATATATGAAAGAGACAGGGCTGTTCGGGAGGAGGGTGCTAGGAATAAATCTACTTTAGCGACATATATGCAGCATTACAATGACGATATCAATTATTTCAAGCCGCAGCCATATCTGTGCACAGGCCCTCTGAGCAAAGGCATGGAACTCATTATGCAGCTGCGTGCAGGTATTCTTCCTCTCAACGCTATGACAGCAAAATTCGGTAGGCAGAGCGCTAGCAGGCAAAGTGCACGTAGGGAGTGCTGCAAGTCCTGTGATCTTGGCCCTGAATTGGGAGGTGAAGTTGAATCTCCTGAACACTTCTTGTTTGACTGTCCTGTTTACCAGGCACAAAGGCAAAAGCTGTGGGAGAAGCTGACTTCTGACCCTGATGTTGCTGCAAAATGTCAGATATTGGATGGCAAATCTGATGAGGAGAAGCTGCATAGCATGCTTAATGAAGAGTTCTGGGGTGTAGACGTCGATGAGGAGTCTGGCTTAGTATATGGCCCTTTCAAGCATGCATTTAAGTGTATAGCTAAATATGTTGCAGCTGCTTGGAAGATTAGGAATGCTTATGCTCACCCTTCTGATGTGGCGTGAGGTCCAACCAATGGGGTTTGTTACCAACTATTGCTTGCACCCGGGCTTACAAGCCCTCCTTGCTTTCTTAAGTAGGAGGGAGGCTCTTACCCCCATTGGGGCAGTGGAGGTTTTGGGTGATTTTGACCTAGCTGCTGGACCTCATGTTTAGGCATGCATATATTGTCATACATGTCGAAGTTTACCCGTATTCTGTTCCACCTCGCTGCTCTTTGTGACAGCTTGAGGTGCGGGGCCTATGGCACTTATTGCTATGGCATATCATGAAATGTAATAATAATAGCCCATACTATCTAAAAGTTTGCTGCTCAGTACGGCCAAGTGGGCCTCAGCATATACTTATACCCTGGTACGGTGCAAAACCCCCCCGACACCAGTAATGATGCCCCATGCATGCTTTCAAGGTCCTTTCAGCAAGTAGCTTTCCCGTACTACAACATGCGGCACACCAGAAGTAAGGGCCTCTGAGCCAGGCACCTGACTCCCTCAGGTCTCTTAGGACTCCCTCTGTGCCCCTGCACCCTTGCAACAGAAGCACGGCCCTAACGAAGTCCTTCCCGGCCAGCCTACAAGCAACAACAGAACAAGATGGCCAGCTACATATCAGCACAACAGCCTATCATCACACACGCACACACACACATACCATAGAGGAGGAGCCCCTGCATCCTTCTGCATTCTAAACTGTCTCAAATTTGAAAAACCATACATCCCAAACACCAAGTATTCCATCACTAACCAGCATGGGGGCTTTCTGGCTAGTTGCCAGCAGTCCGCTTTCAACTCGACATATAACAGATAGAGTTCTGCTGACAAGGCAATCACTGCCCCCTACCAACTGCCATCAACCACAGCCCGCTTAAAGCAAGCAACATACAATTGCTTTGACAGAGGGTGGTGTGCATCGTATAGCCGTGCAGACATTTTTTGCTGGTAAGATGCACGGGCTACATACGGTTTGCCCCCATGCATAGATCAGTGCAGCGCAAGCAGCAACAGACAGTGCTACTGCTGATGAAGACCCTTGCCCTAGAAGGTTTAGTGGCATGCGCTCCTTCACAGTGCTTTATACCACTGCTTGCAGAACCCTGCTGATAGTTACTCTTCCCCCTTAGATAGGTAGTGGTCCAGCAAACGCATATCGACTCACACCGTGACACCCTCAACTGAAGCTCTCAGTCAGTCATATACTGCACCCTGCAACAACTTCTGAAGTGCGGCATATCATGCACCACAGGGCACACAAAGAGATGAATGGTACTAGAACCGAACAGTACAACCGTCCAGCCCTAAGTGGATATCTGACACCTGCTTGCAGATGCCCCTTAGAGCTTTGGTTAGTGTGCCCTAATGACCCGAAACCAACACAAAGACACCATCTTGTGGCAAACATGCTTAATTCCAGCCCTTCAACGCCAGGCACCGCGTCACATGACGGCAAACTGCATGCGCACTGTACCCTTTTCCTAATCGCTCACTCATCTCAAATGGACCCAGAACACCATAAAACCACACATCCTAAATGAGGGCGGGTTGCATGATGGCCATAATGCATCTGTTTCTAGTCACACCAGAGTTGGTGGAAGCCCGAAAGACAATAACCCCGAGATTTCTGGTGCTGTTCTTTATGGCTCGAACCACCCCAGCAACAGCAGGCCATGGCCTATTCATGACATGCCATAGCAAAAAGTGCCATATGCCCTGCACCTCAAGCCGTCACAAAGAACAGAATACGCATGCGCAAGATATGCCTAGACATGGCCTACTCCTGCTTGCTGCTTCACCTCATCCCTTGCCACAACCAATCATGACCGACAACCAACAGAAGTCCATTATGCATCAAACTTGAACATTTCCTCCATCCACTGACGCCATATACAGATGGAACACCTGAAACCTTCCCTTGCTTGCTTGCCTTGCACAGAAACAGTGTAAGAGCCCCAACCACAGTGGCTCTACATTATGCTGCTTGGCAAGTGCCTCGCAACCCTCTCTGGCCCAAGTGTAACCCTTTAACGCATCTCAACTCAGGGGTTTCCCAGTTAGATGTAAGTGGCAGCAGCAGCCAAAGTATGACTGAGCACACCCTGACGACCCCATGCATTGATCAGCCACCCAGTACGATGACATTGCACAGATACTTGCTGTGATGGGCACAGGGTCATTTGGTGATGTGGCACCGTTCCGTAGCCATAGGGTAGAATGCCAGAGCCCTTTTAAGATCAGCACATGTTTCTCTCAACCTCCCACAAGTGTAACACATACCAAACACACAACTGGCACCAAGGTATCTGCCAGGAAATAATTTGTTGGCTATTGAGACTGAGGTGGCTTTTTCTGCAAACCATCCTAACGCCTCATTTACTCCCTACCCCATACTTTCCCATTCTGTTCCACTTACTCCCCATTCAGTTCCACTTATGCAAGTATGATCGTACATAACATTTTGCTGAGTCATCACAGCGGGGTGACTAGACCGACCAAGGGGCCAACTTTGTCTTGTGTATCAAACCCGTAATATTACTACCATCCTAGCACACCTACAAAGCTGCCATGCTGCCAAACACAACAGTGCCATGGCTCTGCAACCTTGTACGTTAAGTAGTTGAGCCAAAAGCAGCAGCCAGGGGGCTGCAACAGGCAACAAGATAAACCTACATATCCAATCAACCAAAGCAGGTCCAGTCAACCAAAAATGCCTACTAAAACTGTGATCCAGCACCTTGTCATGCATTGACTGCCGTCCATTCAGGTCCTACAGCACCTCTAAAACAGAGAAAGGAGCAAGTTGAAAGAAACAACCGCTCCTGCCATCAAAACAAGCGTGTAGCTGCAGCTGCCCTTCACAGAGGCTGGATCAAAAGAAAGCCAACCTGTCTGCAGCAGCAGCAGCCAAAGGCAAACCCATCATAACAAGGGTTTCGCTGCTGCACCTACCCTTCAAAGAGGCTGGATCACAAGATCACAGCAGCAGCCAAAGGCAAATCCATCACACCTGATAACATGAGTGTCGAGCACAAGGGAGAGGATCGGTCGGTACATACGCAAGAGGCTGCCTTGACACATGGCCGTACTGTTGCCGTCTTGCCATCTAAATATATGTCTAGATACCAAGCCATCAAGTGGGCGAGCTGTTACCAACAAAACCCAGAGGAGTCATCCTCCCACAACAGCAATTGAATAGAGAAATAGAACACATGCATGTGAGAGGGCACATGTTAAGAACATGCAAAGCGTGCGAATACCCCTTTGGTAGGGTATTGCCGATGATGAAACGAGGAACAGGCAGGTTTGCTCTCAAGGGGGAGCTCACTTCAGCCTGCCAGGAGTACTTTCCAAAATAAAGAAACAATATAAGATTACAGAATCACACAGCATCTCGTCCAAGAAAGCCTCATGTGCAAGCAAGGACCTGTACCTCACTGGGCCGCAGCCCACAAAACAACAGCCATTCAAACTACCCTTGCCTGGCCCCGTGGGCTGGCTTTGTCTACCACAGGCGCACTTGTTTTGTGCATGCCCTCATGAAAAGATCAGTCCCTAACAAAGGAGCCTGAGACAGAGACTTCTGGATGACCTTTCAACATCAGCATGCCCTAACTATAAGCTGCAGGTGCAATTACCGGTTGTTGCATATTCACAAACCCAGTAATAATGCCTCATACTACGGCAAGCTTAGAAACAAACGGAGGACCCAAAACAGTATACCATACCCTGCACTTGCAGCATAACAGCGCAGGTACGCTTTGCAATGCACACTGACTTACTTACAGCAGAGACGTCGACAAGCATGTCCATATGATATCTAGGCAGAAATGAAAGCCTGGCTTCGGTGAGAGGCCCAGAAAGCCACGGACTCTCTTCTGTCATAAGACAGACATAGGGCTGGATGCATTGCCTCAGTCAGCCATAACCCTATCCACCAAGGCACAGTGAGTTCAGACCGTTCTGGTGTAGTTTCCCACCTCATTACCCACTTGCACTGCGCCGAAATGCGCATCTGCTAAGTGCCAAAGAGAGAAAAAACCTTAGCAAGCTCCCAAAGTCCAGTAATATGGCGAGGCAATTGACAGAGTGTACACAACTAACTTGTCAGCTGGAGGGTGCTTACCCAGGCTGGTTGGAGCAGACCATGTAGCATAGATATGATTGCAGACAAGACCACGCAAGAATGTAGCACAGACATGATGTAGACGAGACCAAGCAACAATGTAGCAGAAACGTGACTACACAGACAGGATCACAGGACGGGACTTTCTGCTTTCTCATGGATTCCTCCACCAACTCATTACTGTCAGGCCCTGAGGCAGGGCGGGATGTCTACCAAAGATATAACAAGAGGATGCCACAGAAATGCACAACAGGTAACAACACCTCGTGAATGGAGCCCATGAACATACCATATGAAAGAGGAGGACAGCCGGCTGATATGCATAGAGCTCACTTCTGCTGTGTGACAATGCTTCCAAACCGTAATCAGTGCCGAGTCCATGTTTGTTGAACCCCCTTCACAGATTTACTGTTCTCACACAAGCTCCGCAACAATCAAACGAAACAATGCCCGGAGCCCCACCCAAAGGAAGTACAAGAGGGCAACTGCCATGGTATACACACAAGAGCAAGAACAAATATGTTAGCCCTAGAATACACTTCTTGGCATTCAAGCCTACCGCATGAACAGCCAGCAATCTACTCAAACTGACTGCTAGTCAACGATCTAGCCAGTTGAGAGCCTGATCACAGCAGGTAGGTGACCCGTCCCAGTCCCTCGCAAAACAAGTTGGCATGATCACTGATTTCGAACTTAGAAACACAAGACATGATCACGGCGTAAGACAGAGAATGCCCCACTCACCACGTGCCCCCACAACAACTCAGGATGTATGTCACCAAATGCAACCTTCAAGGGGCAGGCAACAAACAGCTGCCTGGATTCACCGCAGGGGAATGAAACCGTGAGTAGACAGAGTCCATATCGTGACTCCCCTCTTTTTAATTACTGTGCTGCCCGTGCTCTTGACGCAGTTGGGCACGCCGATGGGCGACCGCTGCACAACACAGCAGCAGCAGCAGCAGGAAAGGCCGCTAGCGGTGGACCTTGCTGCAATCTCTGCAGCCACACGCAGGGTGCGCAGCACACACACGCCATAATGCAAACAAACACAGCCTCTAACATATTGATTCAATTACCATAACAGCCTCCGCCATTGGCTGCCCAAATCCAATTGTTCAGAACAAAGGAAGCCGCCCCATTTGAGGTCTTCTGTCAGGATGTATATTTGCATGCTATCTTCTACTGGTCACAGCATAGCCTAAATCCCATCATCACCATTCTCACCGCAATAAACACATTGATTGGATGTTTTTTTGAGCAATGTCTTTGAGCGGCAATGGTCTCTACATACCTCCCCACCCTCTCTGCCTGCACTCACTCCTGCTTGCACCGCGTAAAAGCCCAGCAGCTGGCATCCACTTCAAGCGTGTCCAATACCCACCCACAACCCCCCACTGTCGTAAAAAACACTGTCACAGCGCGCCTTGCACGGGCACCAATCACCCCACTAGCACCTCCCAGAGTCCCCTTGCTGGGCCACGAAGCCCGCATGCTCGCCCGCAGAAATGCAGATGCTCCACCTTTAATATTCACACCCTGGCGCTGGCTGCTGGGACAAAGAGCTCCCTGTGAGAGGGTGCATGGTATCACCGGCTACAGCATACGAGACCTGTGACACACTTTGCTTCTGGCCACCAAATTGCAAAAGCATGTTCCTCATGATGATTGCAAGCAAACCTCTCACCACGGAGGGCTCTCCTGCCCTGCTTGAAACTCCTAACCCTGAGGCTGTTCCTGCTGTTTCCCATCCGCCATGTACACGATCAACATGTGTTGCATGAACAGACAGCTGATGGCTGAAACATTGGGCCACCCCTGCTGTCTGTTGCAGCCACAGGAGGGGTGCCCACACTGTGGAGCAGCGGTAGAGGTGACGGTGGTGGTGTTTGTGGGAAACCAGATGCGGCTGCAGTGCAAAAACGCACACAAACCGCCCCACAAGCTCAAGTATTTGTGAAAAATTCTGTGCCAAGTGCTTAACGCCATGACCAGCAGCATGAACATGCACAGCAGCAACGTCCCTCAGAGGATGGGCTTGCGAGATCCCTGAAAAGGCAAACTGCCAAAACTTAAAGCACAACAGGGGCATTTTGTGGCTGCTGATCATGGAAAAGGGGCCACAGCTGCACCAAATGGACCCATCACCACCACCACCACCAGCAGCGTCCAGGGTGAAGCTGCAGCTCTATGACATTGTGATAGAGCTGCATACTGCTGCTCTAGAAAACAGAATGGAGCAATGGCCCTACACAGCCACTAAGATGTGCCCGGGTATGACAATCTGCTTGCCCGCTGGACTGTGGAGCACCTACCACCACCGCCGGCACCCAATTGCACTGCCTCCGGCACAGCAGCATGGGGCGCTGCTGCAACACCAGCAGCAGCACTTGGAGATGTGAATTCAGCAGCATCCACAGTCCCAGGAGGATCACAGCAGCTCACATACGCTACTGAGCCAAGGACATCTCCATCGTGCTGCTGCTGCTGTGGTTGCTGGTTTGGTAGGCCAGCACTGCCGCCTGGCTTATCTGCTGCTACTAGAGTGGGTGCACCAACAGAAGGGCTGCTATGTGGGCTGTTACAAGCACTCGTGCTGCCGCAGCTGCTAGATGCTCCCTCTAAGCGCCGCAACAGGACATCTGATGGGATGGTCCCTGTCCTGCGCCTTATGCTCGCCCCCCCAGCAAGAGCAGCTTGGCGCGTCAGAGCTTCCACAGCAGCTGCAACATCATCTCCCCTTGCTGCTGATGTCTGAGAGCCGCTGAAGATGCCCCCGGTGCTGCTGCCGGGGCTGTAGTTACTATTCGCCAGCATGCTGGCAAAGCGAGACAGTTGCCCTGTAGCGGTCCCGGTATCGCTCATGCGGTACGAATACTTGCGCCCACTGTCTGGGACACTATCCAGCAATGCACGGTACATGCTTGTGCTGGGGCCAGCAGTAGGAGTGCTGGCACCACCACCCTCAGATATCTGTGGCACTCGTACAACCGGAAAAGGGGCCCCATAGAAAGCTCCACCACCCCCGCTGCTTCCAGGAGTGTTGGGGACACTCAACCCAAACCCGCAGCCCACACCCCCGTTCCCACACCATTGAGGCATACCTGCAGCAGCCTGAGTACAGTGGCAAGCGCCAACAGCTGGTCCCTGAGACGCAGGAGCTACTCCATCTGAGCTATAACAGACTCGACCAGTGCTGGTACAGCCGCTGGGGTCTGAAAGCCGTGGGACAACGCTGGGAGGGACCATTCCCCAAGGGCTGCTACTGCCACTGCAGCCACACCCACCACCAGCGGGATGAGCACCACATGGTGCAGCTTGAACCCCACTGCTTGGGCTGCAGCTGCCCCTACATCTGCCACTGCTTCCTGGTGCCGCATAGCTGCTGCAACTGGGGTCCAAGAACCCAGACTGAGCGGGAAGAGGTCCATCATGGCCAACACACAACGGCGGTGCGCCCCCGCTGGACTGTCTCCCAAGTGAGACATACTCCCCAAAGCTTGGATGTTCCACCATTAACCCCTGCGGCCCACCCATCCCTTGCTGGTGTGGTTGGTTGACCGCCACGGAGCTGTTGTACCGGAAAGCCTGCTGCACGAGGTTCTGCTGCCATTCGTTGGTCCCTGCGTCAGGCACGCTCCCGCTGACATCCCCACTTAGCCTGTCCGTGGAACCACCCTCTACGAACAAATCCATATCACATATCATTAGAGGCGGCGATTGGCCGTCTACACGATACAAACAACGGCTATTACCATTGGATGTCGCGTCAGCCACCTCTGCGCTACAGCTGCATCGTCTGCTGCCACCGGCCATTGCATGGGTGAGGCCACTAGGGCCCTTTGCTGCTGTTGCCAGCCCAGTAACCACACCATCAGGGATGTTTTGAGGGATACCGGCATCCGATGCAGTACGCTGAGCTGTAAATTCCCCTCCCCCTGCTCCTGCTCCTGCTGCTGCTGGTGATGCTGCTACTTCCCATGGCGGCAGAGGAATCTGTCCAAGCCACACTTCTGAGCGCCTTGCACTAGGCAATGCCCCGCTCAGTGACGCAACACTGCCCCTCATTATCCCCACACGACCAGCCTCTGACGGTGGCTCTGCCCACGGAGCAATCAAGGGCATGCCTTGGACAGGCATGGGCGACAACGGCACTGTAGGGACATAAGCGGCTGGTAGGCCTATGCACCCCGCTGCCATGGCATCTAAATGTGGGGAGTGCAGTCCGGACGAGCCACCAGATTGCGGGGGAATAACCAGCGGCGCCATGCCAGCAGAATGCGCTACATGGAGTATCCCCCTGACAGGTCCATCCATGGACAGACGGCGCATGGAATGAGGCCTGCTAACACCCCCTCCACTGCTACCCCTATAGCCGTCCAGAGAACTCCTACACAAAGACCCCCGCCACGACCCATCAGCAGACATGCGACCTGGATCAAGCCCATGGCATGCGGCAAGTGTAGGCATTGACTGCAGTGCCCCTTCCATGGCAGGACTTGCACGGATAGCTTTTGCCTGAGCCCCTTGCTCCCCATGATGCACATCAAGCATTTTCATGACTGCAACCCCATCCGCACCCAGGCCCACTCCCCCGACATGTGCTGCAGCTGCTCCATAGCTAGAGCCGCTTCCCATACCCTCATCATGCTGCTCCGCTAGTCCTGCTTCCAGAGGCATCACCAGCACTGGCCCCCCTACCGTAGCAATCAGAGCTGCTTGCTGCTGCACTGCAATGGCAGCAGCAGCAGCAGCAGCTCTTGCCTCTTCCTCCTCCTTCTCCTGCTGCGCTGCCTCCTCCCACTGCTTTGTTAGCTCCTTGATCTTCTCCTGATTGCGTTCCTGACATGCCTTCACATTGAAGGCAGAGAACCCGGCAAATGCCATATCTGCTGCACCACGAAGTGCTGCCGAATCGCCTATGCTGGTGCTGCTTACATTGCCAAGGCTCGCCCCCTTCGTCCCATCTATATCAATGTCCATCCCACTGCTGCCGTGCTCTGCTTTCACCCCACTCCTGGAGGTCTTGGCCATGCTCCCCCTACGGCTAGCACAGCAGCCAGTACCGTGGCCGCTGTGGTAATCATCGCTGAGAGGATAGCCATCATCGTCTTCACTTGCCACTGTTGCTGGATGGCTGACTGGCTCACAGAGCACCTTGGCTTGACTGCAAACAGCCAGTTTCGAAGCACTCATTGCTTCACCCCCTTGGGCCAACTCCCTCGCCACTTGCTTCACCACTGCGCTGCCCTCAGCAATTGCCTTCCAGGGGGAACCAGGCCTAGATGTCACGACTCCTGCTGGACTAACATGCATCCTTCCCCCATCCCCACAGCGGGGACTCCTGTCATCATCATCAGCATCGCTCAGCCCCTCAAAACCGAGCAGAGGCAAACGAACCCCACCTGAAGTTTGCACCACCCCACCAGAATTCCGCATCATGCTGCTACTGCTGGCACATTCCCGCTGCGGACTGCAACTTAATACCGAGCTGCCGGCATGTGGCCACTCACTGGGGACCGTGCTGCTGCTGATAACCCTCTGCTGTGGCAGAGTCCCTTCCTGATGGGAGTCCATGCCAACATCGACTGGGCCGCAACTGCCTGCCCACTGACGGTTTCTGATAGCTGCAGCTGTTGCAGGGTCTGGCTGCGGAGCAATAGCTGCTGATCCCACCCACTCAGCTGCTAGCTCTGGACTAGATGCTCCGACTCTGCTGCTGCAGTTGCTGCCAGGCCGTTTGCGCGGAGTGTCTGGAGCATCAGGTTTCTGCTGCTTGGATGTTTCTGGGTCCAGCTTGACAAAGCTCCGCCGCCGCTGCCGCCTTGCAGGACGGGGAGAAGGGGGAGGGGCGCATACCGAGGGACCAGCAGCACCAACTCCTGCCACTGCTGCTGCCGAGGCCTTTTCAGCAAGGCCCCAATCACGCTCACCAAGTGCTACTGCTGCAGCCGTTGCCTTAACTGAGCAAGTTGTGGGGCTATGACCAGGCTGTTGCTCTGCATCCCCTTGCTCCTCCTCCTGCCGCTGCTGCTGCGCCAGCTTTGCTTCCAATGCCGGCTGCTGGTGGGTCATTCCCGCTTCCCTGAAGGCCACTGCCGTGCTTGTCAAAGACTCACCACCCACGGACACGCTGTCTTGTCTGCTGCATCCCAATGTGCTGAGACCCTGCCGAACGCTGCCTGACGACATGCGTCTGTGACAAGGTTGACTGCCGGACAACTGGGGCTCATAGTGGCCTTTAGGCCCCGACTGCAGTTGCTGCTGCAGCTGCTCGGGCCCGCTCCCATGGCAAGCTAACGGCATCATCATGCTAGATGAATTACTCATGCAAGCACTGCCCCAGGCCGACAACGAGTGCATCGGATGGGCCTGCTGCAAGTCATCCACAATACTGCTCCTTTTGCTGCTCTGCCTCATTCCTGCATGTGCATTGCTGTCAACCCCATGGCTGCTGGGCCCCACCCTAACCCCATCGTTGAGACCAGCTGACGAGCTGCTCAGACGCATTCGGCGGGCTAACAGCGACCCGCATGAGAACCCTGCTGCAATCAACCCTAGTGGAGATCGGTGGTGCAGCGCCTGTGTTAGCTCCTCAGATTTGATCGGCTGGCCCGAGGGGCCATCTGTAGATGCAGCAAACCGGGATTCCACACTTGTTGACTGCTGCTGCTGGCCCCAAGAGGCCGTAGCATCTGCCCCAACTGCAGCAGGATGATCCGCCAACTGCTGCTGCTCCTGCTGGTGCAGATACACAGTTCCACCAAACACCACCTCTGGGCAACTCTGCCGCCGCTGCTTGTATCTGTGCGGCTGACTGAGTCTTAGCACCTGCTGCGTAAGCACTGCCTCTGCCTGCTGCTGCCCATGTTGCTGTTGCTGCTGCTGGTGCGGCCTTGGGTTACTGGGCCCTGCTGCTGCCGCTGCTGGTGCTACCTGCTTTCTGCAGGCAGCTGCACTTTCATCAGCAAGACCACAATTTTGCTCCTGCTTTACTGCCCCCTGTTGGGCAATAGGGGCGCTGAACGGGCTGACAGGCACAGGAGACGGCCCTCGGTAGAACCCACTAAAGGCCTCGGGCTTGGGACCACAGTCTGTAGGTGGTACCTCCTGGAATTCCTCATCCATAGCAGCAAGAACCGCATCACCTGGGGACCCAGGAAGCTCAGCAGCCACATCCTCCCCTTCCCCATTCCCTCCCCTCACCCTCCTTATAGCAGGCAAGACTTGCTGCTCCCCTGTCTCAGCCTCCCCCGCCTGCCAGACCATGCCCACTGCTGCTGGTTCAACTGCCCCTGCTGCAGTGATAGCAGCTGCTGAGGCATCATAGGCATCACCAACTGCTGCACTGAGACCGGGGAAGGGGCGGCTGCTGGCCGGCAAGTCGGCGGCAGCAGCAGCAGCAGCCTCTGGCATGTCAACCGCCCCAACTGCCACTTCTCCACCAGCGATCCTGCTCGCATGGATGGCCGTGCTGGCTGGCTGCAGGTCATTGGCCATGCTCCTCTTAGAAATTGGCTTCGGGCAGAAGTAAGAGGTGTCGTGACTGTCATCGACAGCAGGGATGAAGGCAGCCTTCTGCCGGACCAAGTTCGCCCAGTCAATACCCTGTGACACAGAAGCAGCAACAACCAAAGACAGCTCATTGGCTCTGTCACAAGTTTCTTGCTTAAAAAAGCTTGGTAGCCCCAGGCCAATGTTTGCACCAAGCCAATGCCAGGATTCCAACAGTGACACAGATCCATATGACAAAGCTGCACTGCTCCATACCATGCACTGGTCCGTGCTGTGCACTTGCCAACAGATGGAGAGGCCAGTCATAAAGTGACACATGCTTGTGTCAACCACACTCTCAATGGACACTTAACTTCCAAGAAAAATGAGGAGGATTGAGGGACTTAAAGGCATGCTAGGCTTGAGGTTCTTGCAAGCGAGCCCAGCAGAGTGCATGGACTGCTTTAAGACCATTCACTATTGCATGGTAGAAGTAAGCTACCAGGCATGTACACCTTTAACAGAGACAGTAGACCTTACTGATAGACGTACCTCAAAGAACTTGTGCATCTTAATCTCCCCCGCGCCTCTGTAGCCAAGGCGCAGATTAGGCACAGGGTTCAGCAACTTGCTTATCAGGTCACGGCAATCTTCTGACATCATATGGTTCCCGTCCTCATCTGTAGGCCAAACAATGTTCCCATCCAGGATGCGCTCAAAGATTGCCTGTGGCGTATCTGCATTGAAGGGTGGAACACCTGCCACAAAGCGGCCGGAAGAGGGCAGACAAAGGTGAGCAAAACCATTGCCCGTTCTACTGTACAGGTTGGGGCTAACGGATGCCCAGGGCAACTGGATATGCATCAATATCAAGCTCAAATAACATGGAAGCCAAGCTCTTTCATTTATGACATCAGGAGCCCCTTCTGGTTTCACAGCACTGTAACCAAAGAGAGCACCACCAATTTTAGAACAACTATCATGATGCAAATTGACACAGTTTTCACCGATCAAGATTGGTTCTCATGCACATCCTAGAAAGGGATGTAAGGATTCCACAGCTATGTTGGCTGCTGGGCAGACAAACGAGCTGAAGTGTCCAGACATTGCATAATCTACTCGTTATGAGTCAAGCAAAATTGCTCTATGGGGTCCTGAATCCCTCTTACCTACAACAAACTCATACAGAATGGCTCCCAACGCCCACCAGTCCACCTCGCGCCCATACGGCTGAGTAGGACAATGCATCTCAGGCGCCAGATAATCTGGAGTGCCAACTGCCCCCCTCCCCTCCACTGCCACATGGTTCAGCACTGCAGGACCAGCACTGGTGCCGGCAGCCACACAAGCTGAATGCTCCGCTGCAACACCATCGCCTAGAAGGGCTGCTGAAAGTGGCATAGCCCCCTTTGGGGACCCGGGGGTAGATACGTCCATCTGCATGTCTGAAGCAACCATCTGCTTGAAGGGGCTAAGTACATGGCAAGGACTCTGGGAGCTGGGGCTGTCTTCAGCAGCTTGCGCACTCACCATCTGGTCATCGGACGTACCTAAAATGTGCATATGGCCAACCGCAAGAAGAACTTAATGCCCTAGTCAACCCACCAGTTGGCGATTGTGCATTTCAGTTTTTTGGGTGGGAGAACAGTTAGGGGTTGGGTTGGGGGGTGCAACAGACATGGGCAACACATGGGCGTACACAGCGATTTGATGCAAAAAGACCTAGGCACACAAGCATAAAGGTACCAAAGAAGTGGATTGCATAAGCTTGGCTTTTGCGACCACCCTGCTGGGTAGGGTTTCAAAGCACATAAGAAGGTGACACTGCTTTCAAACTCAACCCTACTATCAACAACAATTGCATCAATTACTATTAACAACGATTGCAGCAATACATTATTGCCTATTGTGACGGTACACGTATCATGGTCAAGACCCCGCTAACATGCCAGACAGTCAAACACAATGCAAAGGATAGCAATTACTGCAAGCTCATCCTGGAAGCCCGTCAGCTGTCCCCAACTGTCCCCAGGAACTGCTTGCTGCAGCTGCCAATTATGCCATACTCGTTGTTTGCATGTTACACTACCATAATTAGTACAATAGGGTTCAATGTGTTGACACTGAAAGGACACAGTACAACAGCAACGCTGCTGGGCATAAGCACTGGTCCCAGTCATAGAACACTCACAAACACACTGCTCAAACAGGGTCTGAGGAAAACTGCAGCACTCACCAGTAAAGCTCTGCCTGCCTTTTGGAGTCCATACCCCCACAGGAGTGCATCCACCACCCCGTAAAGCTGTCCCTCGTAGTGCTTCCTCCAGTCCAAGCCTAGTAGCTTGCTTGAAAGCCACTTCGTCAAGCCCACAGCCAGCAACCAATGTCCCACATCGGGCCTTCTTCGACTGCTGCATGCTGAGGGGCGTTGCAACTGGTGGCAACCTGTCAAGCTGCTGCTTCCTGTTGCTCCGTGTGGTGCCGTCCTGCTTGAGAGAGCTGCTGCTGCCTCCACTAGAGCTCCTTGTGACAGCAGCTGCTGCTGCCTCTACCACCGCTCGAGCTGCTGCTGTTGCAGCCGCGGCTGCTGCTGCTGGCTTCTCCCCCCCCTGTACCTTCGAAGCCAAACAGCTTGGACCCCCACCAATTGGCAGCTGATCTATGCAGTCTGCAGCAACCGCTGGCACCTTCATCCCTGCATCACAAGGAGCACAGCCACACCTCTGGAAGACTGCTGTCCCAGCCATGCTACCTGTGCTGCCGCGTCTGCTGCCCCGCATCCCCAGCTGCGACTTCCCAAACGAAAAGGAACCTACTGGGATGCTGTCCATGTTGCTAAAGGATGACATCCCAGCTCCGTCGGAGCCCTCACAGCCTGCTGGTACCCCCTTTGCTCCTTTGCGCACCCAGGAAGACTCTTCATTGGGGTGCTCCTCAAACTCGATGGCGCACGTCTTGCTGCACAAGGCCTGCATTTTGGAATGAGGGATTCCAGCAGCAGAAATGCTGCACGCATCTGCTGCTGCTGCTGGAGGCATTGTTCCTTCCGCAGGCTGATCAGTCTCCATAGGCACACTACTGCAGCAGCTAGCTGCCTCCCCATCCTCACTCCTGCTGCCCACCCCTCCTGCTGCGAGCAGCTGCTGTTCCTGCTGTTGCTGCTGCATCTCTTCCCATGCATCAATCTGGCCCTGCCGCTGTTGCTGCTGGGCGCATTTATGATGCATAACAGATGCAGGCAGTGCTGTGGGTGTGCTGGTGCCAGAATCACTGATGAAATCACCCAGGAAGCTATTGGGGAGCAGGGGTGGCTGCTGCTGTTCTTCAGTTCCCTCCTGCTGCCGCAGCACGCTGCCATGACAGCTAAGACCAAAGTCTGTGAGCTTGATGTGGCCCTCTTGGCTGATCAGCATGTTGTCCGGCTTCAGATCACGGTGGATGATGCCCTAAATATCATCAGGGAAAAACATACAAAAATATATCATCACTTGCTCTAAATCAGTAACTTGCTGCACGCTGACACGGAGGCATGCAGTTTAAGTCAGCAACGGTACCAGAAACATCATGGGAGATGGTGTTGACATTCCCTGAAATGCTGGTGCTCCAGACCTTCGGGGAGCAAGTGCCAGAGCTTTAAACCGCATGCCCTCATGGGCTACTGCTACAGAAGCAGCTTCCAAGGCGGAGAACTTGGCATGATGCTGCATTACGACCATTGCAAGAGCACAGCACACCAACACTATGATGCTACCAAGACAATGCTGAACCCAGTGGGAACACCACAACGTTTGTCCAGGATTGCCGCATCAAAACCTCTGCTTACATTGCTGTGGCAGTACTCCAGAGCCAGGACCGTCTCCGCCACGTACTGCTTGGCCACCTCCTCCTCCAGCGCACCCAGCCTACGCAGCAGGCTGTAGCAGTCGCCACCGCTGAGATACTCCATAACCAGATAAAGGTTCTCCGGGGACTGGAAGCTGTAGTAAAAGCGGACGACGAAGGGGTTGTTTGTCTGTGCCAGGATGTTCTTCTCATTCGTCACACTCTCTGCCATATTCTTGCGCACCAGGTCCACCTTCCGCATGATCTTGATTGCGTAAGCTTCTTCTGCACCAGGTGCACAAAGAAACTAGTATTTAGAAACTCAAACCACAGATTGATAGGGTTGGTTAACTTTTGCATACTGCTGCAGAATTGGGGGTGGGTGTGGCTGGTGTATCAGCACAAAGGTGTGTCCATCATCTGCAGGTCCAGCTCTGCCCTCTAAGGTCCTTTAATACACAATTATCAGATCGATCACTTGGGCAAGAGAGCAGCCATTGAAGGTTCTACAGGTGCACTATGGATCATAAGCACGTGGTTATCAAGGTGTGTCAACACATACTCAGGAGCCCTGGTGCACCTTGGAGCTGTCACGGCCAGCAAGCAAGCCCTATGTAATACAAAGAAGCTTGTGGATGTGTAATTTTTGATCTTTCTGATTTTGCACATGCTAAGTTACAGTAGTAGGTCCACCAGGAAGGCGAGATACACTTACTTGTTGCCTTCTTCTCAGCTAGATACACCCGACCAAAGGCACCCCGGCTGATGGGTTTGATGATTTTGAAGTCCTGGATGCTTGTCCCCTGCTGCAAGCGAGGGGTGGAGGTCCCCGACTGTGCACCAGAGCCACTAGTAATCCTGCCAGATGTCTCCTCCTCTAGCCAAGCCAACTTCTCACTCATCAGAGCATTGGCATGCTGCGCCAAAGTCAGCAGCACCTGCAGCAATATTGGCAACAGTTGTCACCTTAATGTGGCACAGTTTGGTGGAGCCTAGAATAGGTGTGTGTCTAACCCACGTTGATGCGTGTTCACAACTCCGCAGGATCCTGCAGCTTCTATTATGCAAATGGCCATTTATTCATGCATCCGGGATCTTCAGACAGCCCAAGCCAGGTGCTTGGATAAAATGACAAGTTAACAGGGAGCCCCTACATGGAAGCAACTGCTAACTGGCTGCCTGCACCTCATCTCTCTGTACCGCTCACAAGCTTTGTTGGACTGCTGCTATGGTGCAATCCCTCAGAGTTACCAGATTCACTGGGAGTCACCATGAAGGACCGTTGTCTTGTTTGCTGAACTGTCTGCTACATTGCAGAGCTTATAGACATGCCGCAGCATCTGCAACCGTTCTTTTGTTCTGGTAAATGCTGTACATACATTGCTGGTCGGAAAAAAAATCTAGATACTTACCCATACTCCACTGGGATTGGCATCTTGTGACCTCATGGTCCAGAGGTCATTCCGAAGCTCCACTACCCAATGCCTCACAACGTCTGCAACACCTTGGCACTTCAAGGTTGGTAGTAAAGTCCCATCCGGCTGGTGGCTGGCAACATCACGCACGTGCTTCACAATCTCCAGGATCAGTAGGTAGAGCTCTGGCTGGACCTTCAAGTGTGAAGCCCAAAGATCGTGCAACACCTGAAGCAAAAGAGCATGTGTACATCTTGAGGTGCAGAGGCCTATGGCACTTTGCTATGGCATTTGCTGAAATGTGCTATTAATGTACAGAAGAGTGCAAGCGTGCCAAACACATGCAAACATCAAGGTCTGTGCTGTGTGTGCTTTCACGGGACTACTGCTTATCACACAAGACCTCACGATATAGAGACTTCAGACTATACTTAGGGATCAGTATGCATTGTGGTCTCCTCAAATGTGGCTCTGGATGCAATGCAAGTGTGTGGATCAAAGGGCAAATGGAAGGGCTTGCAGGAGTCTGGTGCAAACAGTGTCCTGATATTCTAACGACAGAAGCTTGCACTCCTATATCCATAGCTTCAATTTGTCTTTCGAGGCCAAGAACCCAGATATGAAGAATGTTCAGCCATGCCTTGTTGAGATTGATGGCCATCTCCGACATCAACTCCCAAATAGCAACTGGTCATATTGATCTCCCATCCTTGCACGATGTTACCAGAATTCCAGCTCCTGCTTGGTATACACATCGATAGGGTCAACAAAGGATCTGATTCTAGATGCGCCAAAGCGAGACATATCACCCTGTTGCGCTCACCTGTGTCTCTGCCCAATTTGCCATCAGTGTGAGCTTTGCATCCAAGCTAAGCCCCTTGAGGCACTCTTGGGTGAGCGCTCCACACATTTCATTGTGGTTTGACATCACCACAAGTGGCCACTCCTGCTCGCAAACTTGGCAAACAAGTGTCACTGGCACCCGCAGTGGTGCCAGTGCCCCTGAAGCTGCTCCCATGAACATAGCACCAGAGTCCGAGTGCGACACCGTCCGATGCCCAGGCTGGGGTACCCATACGCTGGCCCGAGCCGTGCTTCCGGGAGGCCCATGGCCGCCCGCCCCTGCCTGCCCCCTTGCCCTCCAAGCTTCATGAGCTTCCACATAGGAATTCGTCCGGGAAAGACCCCTCAAAGTCCCTGACATGCCCCGCCCACACACTGCTGCCATGGCTGTCGCTGCACTGTAAGTCCCCCGGGATGAAGAGCTGTAACCTACAAGATCGCCTGTGCTGCAGCTGTTACTCAACGGTGGTGGGAGGGAAACTCCACAACCAGCGGGAGCATTGTACGGGTAGTTGAAACCTGCAAGGTAGCTGCCGCTGTCAGAGTGCCTGGCGCGCCAGAAGTCAACGTAACTAGGAGGCGCCTGCATCTGGTTGCAAAGGTTGAAGGCTTGAGGGCCACCCAAATCAAATGCCTGCAGAAGGTCTGCAGTCATCATACTTCCATCATGCGTCATGCTACGATAGCTGAGTGCTGCCCGAGCTCCAGCCCCGCCCTGCGGTAAGTGCGTCCCGCGCCTTTCCAGCCAGCTGCCATTGCTGCTGCTGCTCCCGGTAGAGGGTGCCCGCTGCAGCTGATAAGCTGGCATCATGCCCACCCCGACTTCGCCTGCTGATACTCCTGCATCCTCCCGGTCCCCTGCTGCTGCTGTCTGTGGGTAAGGCCAACATCCATACTCGTACGATGTATCGCTCCTAGCCATAGCCATCACCGTATCTTCATCAAAACCCGTGCTCTGACGCATCCGTGAGGGCCCCGCAACCAAGCCCTTTGCGCCCAAATCCCCTGCATCCCCATTACTAGGCCCCCCTGCCGCCCCTGATCCATCATCCCCTGCCATATGCACCATGCCCCCACTCGCTTCACTCAGCCTGCTGGCCTGCCGATGCAGTCCCCGCTGACTTGCACGTCTCATTGCAAGAGCTCCTACAGGAATTACAGGGGCTGCAGGAATGCCCCCCGCACACCCTCCAACACCATTAGAGGAAGCAGCCGCATATCCAGCCAGACGGGGCTGGCTGCCATCGAACAGGTCGCCCCGTGAGCGCCTACCTGCTGGTAGCCCATATTCTGCAATCCATGCAGGGCCTGTAAGAGGTACTAGCGAAGTTGGTCCCCGAGGGCTCACACAACCACCAGCAGCAGGAACTACAGGAGGTGCACTGAGGAAGTTACTGGATGTCCTAAGCAAAGCAGGGCCTTGAGGAGCACTCGCACCAAGAGCTAAGGGTACAGCAGCAGCAGCAGCAGCAGCAGCAGCAGCAGCAGCAGCAGCAGAGGATACTTGGCTGGGATGCACAGCTGGGCATGGAGTCATTGCCCAATGACGCTGCTGCTGCTGGGATACCTGCTGCTGCTGCTGCTGCAAGCATGCATAGCTCCCATCTGAGCACAGCTGCTGTGGGTGGTGAACTTGGGGCCATTGAAACGGCCATGCCTGCTCGTATCCGTTAGAAGGCATACCCCGTTGCTGCATCTGCTCAAAGCCTGTAGGACCGGAGGTAGAAGCTGATGATGTGCTGGGTGGCAACAATTCTGCACCCTGAAGCCGTGCATGGTGGATCTGCTGCTGCTGCTGCTTGCTGCTGCTGCTTGCACCCCCTGCCTCCCCTACCACATTGTCCTTGGGTTCTTGGGCAGCTAAGCCAGTCAGGCCTGCCGAACCCTGGCTGCCAAGCGGCAAATCACCCTTCCCTGCAGTGGCAGCGGGAGGGCTACTTATGTCATATTCGGCTGAGGTGCTGCAGGTGCCCCTTGGTGGGCTGGGGATGTTCCTTTTGGTAGGAACAGGCAGCATATGCGAAAGGTGAGCTGTGTCCAGAGAACGTGCTCTGAGGGCTGCCATCTCCTGCTGCTGCTGGTGCGATTGCTGCTTCCCTTTACCACCATCTGACACGCTGATACTGCCAGCTTTCAGCAACCGTCCGGGACTCCCTAACGATGATGAGGAGGATCTGCTGGGCTTGAACAAGCTCCATGACTTCCTTCGCTTCTCAGAGCCAGATTGTGCGCTGAAAATTGGGCGGGGAGGTGTGCTCGGCTGCCCATGAACTTCCTTGCTAGAACCCCTGCCAACTGCTGGGCTGCTGGGGACGCTGCTACTGCTGTTACCAGTAGGAAGTGTCTTGCGGAGAGACCAGAAGCTTTGGCGGGTTGGTGATAAGGGGAGCAGCTCGTGAGGAGCGCTCTGACTACGACCGCTGGAAACAATAAAGGGTGCTTCTGCTGCATCTTCCCACTGCTGCTGCTGCTGTTCATCCTGGTGTTGCTGGTGCTCCAGGTCCTGCTGGTGGTGGTGACCATGGTGCAGCTTGCGCTTGATGTCCTTGAAGGTAGATTTAACAGCAGCTTGCAAGGATTGCAGCAGCCCTGTGCAATAAAACAGGAGGCAAAGGTTAATAGTGGCAACAGCTGTCAGCAATGATTGTCTGGTTGGCAATGGCTGAAGCCCCAGAGAAGATTTAAGCCATCTTAGGAGAGCAAAAGATAAGATAGGGGCACCTCATTGCTTGAAGCAAAGGTCTTACCCTGAATGCACCGCTTTCCCCATACTCACATCTCCATTGGCCATGGAGACAAAAGTGAGCCCCCTTTGCTCCAGCCAAAACACGCTTGCATACATCCTATAAGTAAAGGCTCTGGTAGGCTGACACGAAAAAGATCCAAATATCTAGCAGTTATAAAGGACTACCCCAGGCCTGCCACTGCTAGAGATGGTGCGGCATGTTGCATGGAACAAGCTCCAAGTTCAGGTAAGCCTGTGAAACCAGAGTCAACACAGCATACCTTTGTGCTTTCTGCTTTGACCTGTTGGTGACGTAGGCTCAGCTTTAGCACCAGGACTGCAATGGGAGGTAATCCACCCTGTGGCCCTTGACATGGCCTGCTGCTGCTGTTGCTGCTTGGCTTGCTGCTGCTCTGCTACCCCTGACCCTCGTCTCTGCTGACGCTGCTGCTGCAGGTGCCTGATGGGTGCATACGGTGTCATGTGCATCACAGGCATTTGAAGGACCTGGTTTGGATCGACAGCAAGCCTACCCCCTTGTGTTGCTGCTGGAGCAAAGCTCCTGCTGCTGGCTGCTCCCTGAGGCCCCATGCTCGCCAAAGCTGCTGCTGATGGCTTTGAGGCTGCGGACATCAACCCCATCTGCCCTGCAACCAGGTCATTAGAGATCTGGGAACCTTCTCGGATGATTGCTAAGATTTCAGCAGTCGTAGGGCATCCTCCTGAACCATTGAAACTATCTTCCAGAGAGCGATAAGCTCGCCCTGTTGCGGCCACTCTGCTGCTCTCTCTAATCTGAGGCCTTGAGCTACTCGCCCTGCTGCTGCATATCCCACCATCATCCTCCCAAGTGGTGCTGCTGTCTGCTGAAACACCAAGCCCTTCGAGCTGCCTGTCTCGCCGGTGGGGCTGCAGCCGGTCTGCCTGCCAGTCTGATCCTACCCGAGTGGAATCGTAAGGTGCCGGGTTGATCTCATCTGATTGTGTCCGCTCCGGCCGCACATGCTGCCCCTTCTGCTGCTCCTGCTCCACCGGCGGCGGCTGCCCCTTATCAAGGCCGCTCAGATCCCATGCAAGCTGCCTTCTCTGCTGCTGCTGGTGCTGCTGCTCGGTCTTCGCCGGACGCTGCTCCTGCGACTGATGCTGCTGCTGCTGCTGCTTTGCCGCCTTCTCATGCTGACGCCACTGCTGCTGCTTAGACCTCACGCTGCCTGCTAGCAGAAGTGGTAAAGGATCATGCACTGCATAACCAGCACTGTCATCTTCACCACCTCCCTCAGCTTCCTCTGCCTCCTGTGCCTGCAACCTTCGGAGCTCTTCCTGTACGGCAGCAGCTTGCAGCGCCGGCATGGTGTGCCGCCGCAGTGAGGCTGCCAAATCCTGCTTGCTCAGCTCCTGCAGATCCTGGGAGTCGTTGCTTTCCCGTGCTGCACAGCTGCTGCTCACCCTTGTGCCATCCCCCGTACTGCTCTGAGTAGTAAGAGCAGCAGCAGGTAATGAGATGCAAGAGACCCCACTTGTCGCTAATTGCAGAGGTAGGGGTGGTGGGCTTGGTGCTACCACCTCAGGCTGGGCTGCATCTTGGCCAGACCGGTCTTCCTGGGTGCGGCTGTCATAATACACTGCAAAGCACAAGGTTACGTACGCTTAGGCCTCAATCAACAAACCACGTGCATACAGCCAAGCAACAGTCACCACTATAAAGAGCAAGTTTGATCGCACCCAGCATGCAATTAGTGCCGTCACTCTACGCTGCCCTGGGGCCCCTTAGCACCCTTGCCAAGAACATGCATGCGAGTCAAGAGAGATGCACGTGAAGCGAAAGGACATGCATGCAGCAGCTACTAGCTAGGCTATTTTAACCCACCAAGACCAATGGCACTCTTCCTCCTGAAGCGCCTGGTCTCCCCTTTCTTCTCTTTACTGCTGCTGCTTGTTCCATCAGTCACCAGCAGCTGACAGCAGAAGCTCATGAGGAAGAGGAGCTTTGTGTAGTAGCCCTTCAGAGTGTTGAGCTGCCCACTGGTCATGGCTGTGAGGTCAAAACTGGCCTCAGCTAAGAGACCACCCTCAGGCCCGGCTGGCATCATGGTTGCATCACAAGCCCCGGCTGTAGCCGCTGCCACTGCTGCTGCTGTGTTGCACGGCCTGCTAGCTGCTAAGCTTTGCTGAGCTCCACTGGCGGCTGTTTTGTTGGTGCTGCCTGGAGATCCAGCTGCAAGGGCACTTACGCAGTGGTTGCGCTGCAACTTAAGCCAGTCCAGAAGGTCCAAAGCAAACCCTCTGAACTCCTTATCAGACAGGTGGGTGCACATGGCCATAGCACCTTGCAGACTGCAAGCAAGAGTGGGAGGGATCAAATTAGACAGCTGTGTTGTGGCTTGCCTTTGCTGTGTTGTTGCCACGGTGATGACAAAAGTCAACTTCTAATCTTCCACCCATCACATTTCACTGAAGTGCTCGGCATTTTGAACAATGTGGCGGCCCCTTGCGATCATTCATACAGGTTCTGATGCAACAACCACGTGTAAGGCGGACACAGTGCATGCATCTGCTTTGGTACGAAAACCTTGGACCACATGGAAAATGCACCATTGTACTCTGAGGCAATCCTAGCAGGTTACTTACTGTTGTATGGCTCTGGTAAAGTCGTCAGAGCTCGAGGCAGCTTCATCAGCCTGATTAGACTGCGAGTCTGCTGTGAGAGCCTGCTCTGCCTCCTGCTGCAGCTGCTTGGGGTGATTAGACTGATGCAGCACAGCTGATAGCTCTGAACGAAACAGCTCGAGATCCTTTGACAGCTGCATTACCAATGAATACAGCATGTCAAAGAGCCAGAAACAGCAAAAAGGGGTAGGGGGTTGGGGATGGAATACTGTGTGTATATGGTGCTGGCTGGAGTTTATTCTCTGCATGTGCAGCATTTCCAGAGCACATCCAGCCACACTTCTTGGAAAACTGGGAAAAGTCGGACTGCCGAGAGTGATGAGCTACTCTTTGACTGTACTAAAACATTACTGCTTCTTCAGCTTCAGGGACAACATATGCCGATACGGTTCTTCCTCATGTCACGTTCAAAAATAAGACCAGCGAATGAACTATCTCTTACCTGGAACCTTGCCCGCGCCAGTGCATTCTGGCAAGCACGGTCAGCGCCTGAGCCTGCGCCATCGGTGCTCTGTGACACAAGCAGCACATGAGCAGGTCATTGATAGAAGGACAAGAATGTGCTCCAACGAGAACAGCGTGTGCTGTGCACACTGCCGTAGGAAGCCATCGACCCCAGCAGGATTTTGTGATGAAGCCACAGCACCTCGATGTGTTCGTCAAGGTTCCTTAAAAGAAGGTACCGCATAAATGCTGGGCCAATCTCGCACTCTAGTTCGCACCTTCGGCAGGAGCGTTGATACGGTAACTGGCCCTTGCACTTCTTTGAGCAATTGCGCTAACTGCGAAGATAGGGACATCTCTCTGTCAGTAGCAGTTGTCTGGCTTAGATAGGCTGCAACAAGGCATCGGAGCATACCTTGGGGCTGTCAGCATACGCCTGGACTTTACCAGGCTGCGGAGAGCTGAACCCTGTCTGTCCTTGGCTGCCAGCCTACCGAAAGAGGCGCGAGAGCAAGGTTTGTTACAGCATGGGCCTGCGTTGTACCTGATACACAGAGTGCATCCCACTTTACCTTATCAGTGCATCGTTCAGTTGTTGCAGGGATGATCTCTTCCAGTTTGCGCGCAAGGATTGGCGCTAATTTGAGAGCTTCCCCCCCTTCCGCTGGAGGCCCCTGCCTAGAACACGCGGGATCTTGACCAAGGCCTGGACTGTCCTTGAACCCGGAACTGCCTGCCCCCAAGCTTGACATGGCGTGACATTACAGGCTCACGGTGATGCAGCTGCAAGGGAGCAGCGAATGTCTTGAGGTATTGACGAGTAGAATTGGTTTATCCACAATATCCTACGGCCTACAGGGTCGCCTAAATCGGTTTGAGCTGCTAGCATTGGTCGTTCATTCAAAGCACAGCGTGCTTGCCTCTGCAATGTAGGCCAGTAAGCCGCTGATGTGCCCGGGCCCATGAAAGCATCATAGTCCCGAGACTCGTCAACTCATGAAACACTAAGCCCTCAACCCCTCCCTACCGATCGGATGTACATCAGGCCTGCAATCTGCGCAGCATTTTTGCAAGCACGTCCGAACTATGACAAGATCTCCAACAGTCGGGCACCGTTCCCCATATTGATGCCAACGTCCTCCAGACCCACATCCACCCGTGGAGCATGAACACCCCTTCACAATGGTACTGAACACATGGCACACGTACCAATCCCTTACACTGCTTCACGATTTAGAAAAACATGTGGCTATCATTCGCAGGCTCCGTCACGGCACCACCCCGTCACAAAACTTAGCTACTGTGCCTAGAACTTAAACCAATCCTTCTTGGCGTTAGCTTCTTGGAGAGGCTTATCACCCTGCTTCATCTCATATCCTGATGCTTGAATCGTGCTCTGCAGAGCACCATCAGCTGCAGCCATTGGGGTGCGGCCAATGTCCGGGGTGTAGTCACCTGCAGAAGAGGACAGGGACCACAGAAATCAAACCATATCATTTGCGTGCATAGACATCACATCCTAACGAGCTTCATGCTCTGTGTCTAACACTCCATCCCCACCTTCCTTGTCTAGCTCGGTACTATTACCATGGTGCAAATGGTATTGAAATGATGCATTTACAACGCCCTGAGCCAGCATGAGTGATCCACCAGGTTCTAGCAAAAACACACCATCTGATTGACTAATGACCCATTGCCAGACGATGTATGACATCAGGCAAGCCCATATCTGTAATACCAGTCCAACACATCAACCTCAAAATCCGTAAGCTCCCAATGTGCATGCACCCTTTCTATTGGTAGCTTGATGGAATCCAGCTAGTAAGTGCATGCTTCAGGAATCTAGGAGAGTGAAATGCATACTACAGGTTTTGAACTTCGCTCAGAGCCAACCTGACAGTCCGCTCTATAGACTTGGAGCGAGGCAAACAATGGTTAGGACAAGAATGCATGACTGCGAAGCATCAGAGTCCAGCGTGACCACAAAGGCTAGCGCCATTGCTTGCAGCCTCAGGTGTTGCCGTCTAATGTCTAAGCATATGTTGCCATGCTTGCATGCCTAAGACAACCCGTATTCTGTTCCACCTTGCTGTTCTTTGTGATGGCTTGAGGTGCGGGGCCTATGGCACTTTTTGCCATAACGTATCACGACATGTAAGTAAATTGACCTCACTCTAGATCTGCAAGCAGCCAAAGCCCAAGTCTACATGTAGAGCTGGCCGCAGAAGCACAACAGAAACCATCCTTACTGCATATTACCTTGGATGCTACTTGCTTACCAAAAAGTGCACCCCTTACCTTTAAAGGGGCAGACCCGACGCCTGGTACCAGCCATCTAAACCCCGCACCAATTGGACCACATCATCTGCGCTAAACCCTGCCTCAATGGGCAGACCAGCCTAAACCCTAAGCCCTGAACAAGTGCAACCCTTACCTTTAATGGGCAGACCCGCCTGGTACCAGCCATATAAACCTCGCACCAATTGGACCACATCACCTGCGCTAAACCCTGCCTCAATGGGCAGACCAGCCTAAACCCTAAGCCCTGAACAAGTGCAGCCCTTACCTTTGATGGGCAGACCCGCCTGGTACCAGCCATATAAACCTCGCTCCAGATGCACCACATCATCTGCGCTAAACCCTGCCTCGCTCATGAGCTTAAAAGCCGCTTGCAAAGAGCGGCTGGCCTTGCCCTGCGACATTGTAATTAGGAAGTAGAACGAACAACTTTTCAGCTGGGGAAACATACCGGTAACATCTTATCATTGCATAGTCTCATGATATGCCATAGCTTAAAGTGCCATAGGCCCTGCACCTCAACCCGTCACGCTGAACAGCGAGGTGGAACAGAATACAGGTCGTCTTCAGGATGCAAGCATGACAACATATGCCTAGACATGAGGTCAAAAGCACCCAAAACCTCCAATGCTCCAATGGGGTTAAGCTGGCCGTAACCTGTTCTAAGTTTGAACCCAAAGGTACTGAAGCATATAGTAGTTGACGGGCCTGTGCCCTGTTAACGTTCAAGAAGGCAATTCGATCACATGGTGGCCTCAGGGACCCGCGTGAGCACTAAAACCTTCTTACAACTTGTTCAACACTAGTGTTAACTTAGCCTTTCATAACATGCCATGGCAAGATGTGACATTGGACCCGCACTTCAAGCTGCTACAAGACAGCCAGGTGGAACATACAATATACCGGATGAGTTCAATATGCAGCAAATGACTACTGTAACAGGAAGTTCTATTGAGACGAGGTGGCTAGAAGTCGGTTACTACTCAGTCCAATGGTTCGGTCCTGCCAAAAAAACTTGCCGGACACTCCAGAGAGCACAGCCCAGACTCTAGACCTTACTGACTACTGTCAATTGTGCAAGCCTTGTGTTGCTCGACGAAGCAGAAAGCGGCACCTTTCCTCAGTGCAGTAGGGCATGAGGCAGCAGCAGCTTTGAAGCTTTAGGGGTTAGTGTTTAGGCCTCGTTAGGGTTTAGGCCTAGGTAGAGTCTTAAACCCTACAACCTAAACCGTAATCTAGTAAGGCATGAGGCAGCACCACTAGCTCTGAAGTCTAACTTATATGAATACATTTCATGATATGCCATAGCAAAGAATGGCTTAGGCCACGCAGCTCAGCTGATACAAAGCAGCGAGGTGGAACAGGAAACGGGTTGCCATTGTCTAAGTAGTCAAATTTAGTCCTGCTTTGCTCAAATTTGAGACCTACTGCTGCTGCTCGCAAAGATCGCCTGGCATTGCCTTGTATAACAAGAGAACAAGTCAACGTGTCCTTCAGATGCTGCCCCCTTTGCGACTTATGATAAGTAACAGATCCAAGGCTGTTTGCATGTACTGTGACTCAACAGTGCAGAGACCCTTTGGCATCAGGTGTCTGCTGCTGTCCGCCTCCCAACCATGCCGTTCACATTAAACCCCTTAATTCCTTTTAGTATGAAGGCTCAGATATTTGCAATGGCTCAGAGGTTTGTAATACCGCAAATCACGTTGGGTTCAGCATCTCTAAAGATCAAGCACTTCATCATAATTTGGATAGATCACTGCATAGCCCTCGGACCATGCAGCACCTGCCACATGACTCTAACCAGTTTCTCAGTGTGTGTTGAGAGAGAGGCCATTACGGAGAGCTAAGACGACGAAAGGAGACAATCAGACATCAAGAAACCTAGAGCATTTACAGATCTTTACGCATGAAGGCCACTAGTTTAGTATGTTGGAGCTAATATGCAGGCGCTCTGCTGTCCTCCATATGGCCAGCGAGCAGGCAGACCCGGTTCCTGCACGGTTGCGCGTCAAGCTGCTAGGGTGACCACTTGCGGGTGCTGTGGTGAAGAATCATGCTTGTTGAAATAGATAGTGATTAAGCGTGCTGTGTGCCGCCAGGAACAAGCGCTGCTCTAGAACTTTTAGTAGGTAGAAGGGGGGGTGGCAGCAGAGGAGTCTCTGGAGTGCTTGCTTACCTCTGGGAAGTTCACAGTCGGCTTCATGGTGCCACCTGCTTCACACATGGTGATAAACCTCTTTCCAGGAGCAGCTGCCACAGCTTCATTCGTGAAGTTGTTATTCGAGTCGATAGCCTTCACCCCGTTGAACGCGTAGGCCACGGCCTTCATCATCTGCAACCATACACGCAATTGCTTAGCTTCAGCGACAGGCCACGTAACGTTTTTGCGTGTACATGCACGTGCGGATTGCACCTTGGCGAAGTCGGGCTTGCCCATATCGAGAAGCCTGTACATGGGGACTGAAAGGGCTCCCTCTGGATGTGCTTCTTCATACTGATCTGGGCGACGGACATCTAGAAGCACCCAGTCTCCCGTCTCCAACAATTTTGCTGCCTCCTCTGGGGACATGGTCCTAAGTCCCTTCTTTTTCAAGCCCGCATAGCAATCGGTCCACTTGGGAATGAAGCGATCTGGGACAGCTACAGCCTTTGCTGTGACTCTGCAGCGTCTTGTAACACGCGCGTTGCTTGCCAAAGAACTAGTACGCCCACAATGGAGCACGTTCCCGCGTGCCTGCATTTCAGTGCCAGTGGCGATCCTTGTACGACCTCACAAGCGTTAGACTCGACTGAGGATCGGCACCTGGTGCATACAGCGGCTTGTCAAGCGGTCCAGTAGCTAATCTCCGGTCTGTGTCTTCTCGCAAGGCCTGAGAAGCGGTGTCTGCATGGATGTACCGTCAGGATCGTTCTGAGATCCGTCGGAGGGGTGGCACCCCTGGCACCCCTGACTCACTATAGCGGTACTATCATAAGGCGGCTTTCTACCGTCATAACTTGCAGTCCTTCAGCAGCCAGGACATTGGGATGGCCCAAATGAACTGCCCATTCAGTCCCAAGGCTCGGGTAGCAGTGTGCAAAGCCGATGTACTCCCATCTTGAGTAGCAGTCCCTCGGGCTCACATGATCCGGAGAGGCTGTACTGCAGTTGCAAGTGTGACATGCCAATCGGTTGCCCTGATCTAACGTCTGACTGCATGCATGGACGTATGCTAGCCTGCCTGCCCTGGATTTTGCTTTTCCAACCGCAACCAAGCCGGATATATCTGGGATGATTCTGCTGGGACTACTGTTCAGTGCCAGTGGATCGTTCTTCACTCTAAGGAGTGGGACGTTACCGTGCTATTTCAGTGCTGTAATGCCTGGTCCATCTCTACGATGACGATATGAACGAAGCTGGAAGTATTGCTGCCCGCTAGTATCCTCTAATGGAGTCCTACTTGATAGTGTACACCCATTATCAAGCAGAGTCGTTGGCAACATCTGCAGCGATGGGCTCTATTCGATCAAGGCGCCGGAGTAGCGCAGCACGTATCACTCAACGGCTGGACACCAACACTGCCTGGCTGGCCATTGCTGTCCCTCTATGGCTGCAACCGCTGCAGTGGGCTCCGCATTTTCTCAGGAATGTAACAGAGAGCTGGACTGATGCCCTGCTTGGGGCCAGGCAGACATGGGCTGGACAACACAAATCCAAATTGCAGCGGCGTGAATGTTGAAGAGACTACTTTCACGTGTGTAAAATATCTGATTGAATGAAGTTTCCTAGCTGGATACATGCTTGGGTACCACTATTGGTTGGTGGTCTGGAATTCATTGTTTCTGGATCCATCCAATGGTGTAGTATGTTTGGTTGGTTCGACCTACTGCAGCCCTCTTGCGGTTGCCACGCCTTAAAAGTTTGTATGTTAAGAGAGACCACTGCACAGCCCTCGGCCGTGCAGCACCCAAGCATGACTCCAAACAGTTTCTTAGTGGGTTGGGGTGAGAAATTATGTTTGTTTGTTTCAGTTTGTTTTGTGTGTTGATGCCCGTGAGAAAGCCCCATGGCGAAATCTGCCACGACCAAGTGGGTTGAACCTGTCCTTTCTGTGCCAAATTGGAAGCAGGGTGGAAAAGGATGCTGCTTATCTTCGATGCAGCACTGCTTGGAATACCCTGCTTTTATTGTGCGCACTCCCCCCTGCTTTAATTATTATTATTATTGTTTATCTGCCCTGCCTGGCCTCTTGTGTAATGTGCACTACTTGTGAGCAAAGGAGGAGCCCTGCCCCAGACGGTTTGCTGACTTTTGTGCGCCCACTATGCTGCCTGCTTTGACAGCAGAACGCCTGCATATTAAGCTCCAACATATTTGATTACATATACGCCAACCTCCAGGAGGGCGTGAAGGCTTATCAGGCACAGAGCATCAAGCTCCTTCAAGTAGCACGAAGGAAGGTTTCATTCAACGCGGCATAGGGGCGATTGAGTATGCCCATATGAAAGCTCTCTTTAAATGCATGCAGTGCCTGCCTGATGGACTGTTTTCAAACACGACCACTTAGTGAAAATAGTGGTGCTAGCTTACTTGCTGTCACTAGCATTAGGGTTTAGGGTCCTCTAAACCCTACCACGGCCACCTGTTCCAACTATTGTCTGCTTACTTGCTGGCACTAGCATTAGGGTTTAGGGTCCTCTAATCCCTAAACCCTACCACGGCCACCTGTTCAAACTATTGTCCGCTTACTTGCTTGCACTAGCATTAGGGTTCAGGGTGCTCTAAACCCTAAACCCTACCACGGCCACCTGTTCCAACTATTGTCTGCTTGCTTGCTGGCACTAGCAATCCTACTGCTATGTTATGGTTCCCCAACCCGTTTTTGTTTGACCTTGCTGTTTGACCTTGCTGTTTTGTTTGACCTTGCTGTTTTTGTTTGACCTTGCTGTTTTTGTTTGACCTTGCTGTTTGACCTTGCTGTTTTGTTTGACCTTGCTGTTTTTGTTTGACCTTGCTGTTTTTGTTTGACCTTGCTGTTTGACCTTGCTGTTTTGTTTGACCTTGCTGTTTTTGTTTGACCTTGCTGCTTTTGCATGACCTTGCTGTTTGACCGTGCTGTTTTGTTTGACCTTGCTGTTTTTTGTGACGGTTTGAGGTGCGGAGCCTATGGCACTTTTTGCTATGGCATATCATGAAATGTAGTAACATGTGTGGTTAGCAAAGCGCCTGCCTGATGCAAAAAAGCAATCTGCTTGGCTTGCTGTTAATCGGCTTAACTGGTCAGCGCCCGGCAAGTCCAACTGGGCTGGCCTGACGTACATTGGCTAGCAAGGGATCTAGGGTGGGCTTGTGGCAGCCAATGTGTGAGTCTTGGACAGGAACTTACATATGCCGTTGGAGCCTAAGTTAGCTTCTTGCGGGTGGCAGTGCCCCCACCGGCGCCCCGCGTTCACGGGGCCATTTGGTACTACTTGGTTGTGGTTCCCCAACCCGTTTACTTTGTTTCACCTGGCTGTTTTTCGTGACGGCTTGGAGGTGCGGGACCTATGGCACTTTTTGCTATGGCATATCATGAATTGTAGTCGCATGTCTGTGACGTTATGAATACTGGACACCCCAGACCCGAACCCCAGGGCACCTGGTGACTCTGGTGACAAGTTCATTCTGATCGTTACGAGGTGTTTGCTGCATCCGCCCCAAACTCGTGGCTGCATGATAAAACAAGAATAACTGTTCGATGATTTTTTTACTTTTTTGGCATGCCCAGAGGTTCTTGTGATCCGGGGTTTCAGCTTTCACCGTCGATTATAGTTTAGTTTGTTCAGTGCCCCAACTTGTATTGTATTGTGATTGCCAACAGGCCAAAATCTGCAAACCCATCGGCAAACCAATGCAGGAGAACAATGTTGATAGGTCTCCCAAATGCTGATTTAGCTACAACATGGCTTACACCAGCAAACAAAACTTCAAGGTGGTGGCAACCACAAGAGGCTGCTAGATCCAACCCACCAACTGACACATGCAGACAAATGGTATGTTCTGACCTCTCCTACTACCAAACTTTTCCACTCTCATCTCTTCATTCACCATTCATGTTAGATACCGTATATCAAACACAACCAAAACCTGTGCTGCCGTGCAGAAGCCGATGTATCAAACACAACCAAAACCTGCTTCCGGTTCCCCAACGGGCCGGTACAGTGGGTAGGAGGCCCATCGGTAAGAGGCAGGACCCACCTTGTTGTAGGATGGCGATAGCTACAGCTTCTTGTAATGAGTAATGTAATGCAAGGCCTGCAGCATTTTTTGCTAGAGCCAATAACGACATGCATACTACTAGATATTGTTTATCCCACCTGTGCAAGCTGGGTCTGTACTGTTGATGGCATATAACATAACATAACAAACATTTAAGGTGTGGCAACTGCAAAGGGCTGCTAGGTCGAAACGACCAAACACATACAAATGAAGCAGATCCTGGCAAAGGCTTTTAGTTGCTTTTATGAAAAAGGTTGTGGTTGTGTTGGGATTTGTGAGTTGTGGTGAGTGGGGTTTTTGGGGGAGTGGGTTATTTTGTTGGTGGGGTGAGGTGTGGGATTTGTGGGTTGTTTTTGGGTGGTTTTGCTGCTGGACTGCAGCCATAAGCATACCAGCCATGACCGTGACCTCCCCTATGCGCACGACAGCTCTTCACCCAGGATGCATGCCAGCGTACCTCTTATCTTCGTTCACCATTCATGTTAAGAAAATCAGGCATGAGCATACCTTCTACAGCTCGCATCCTTTCATTTGGAACCTTATTAGATGTTACCCCATGCTATGGGGACACTACTGGTTTATCCATTGATTCCCCTACTCGGTAGCACGTTTGGCTGGGCTATATGGAGCCGGCAGGACCCCTGCAGATTTAGCATGGCCCTTGAACAGACCTGCATGACAGACCCTGCTTTTCTTGTCGCATCATTCTCCCCTGATTACCTCTACCCAACCTCCAGACCTACTCGCCTTGCCCGGGTGTGTGGTGCTTGTGCACATCCCGCATCAGTGTCAATACTGACTGAATCGTTGAACTGGCTGTCTGACTCCATCCGCCTGCAGGATCGCTGCAGGGATCCCGTTCTTGATACGCAGGGCGAGACTTGATACGCAGGGCGAGACTTAGTCGTGGCACTGGCGGTCCCTGCAGACTGTCAGGAGCGCTTCACTGGACATGCATGCAGATGGGCATGCTCTAGAGCTACTTCAGGAGCCGATTGGACCTGCTTGACTTCGCAGAAGGTCGTGTAGAGGTAGCCATAGGCAATTTTGAAAGCTGCAGGTCTGAGGCATCGTTATGGTCCCCCGTAGGCTAGAGCGGGAGGTCCTCAGCCCATTGAGGACCTAGATGGCCAAGGAATGGTTCGCGCGACATGAATGTACATAAATCTGGCTAGCTGAGGACCGTGAAACGAGGCCTAGCAAAAGAGGCAGCACTCGCCGACCCCGCCATCAAGACCTGTCGATCCTGCAGAGACTCAAGGGTAGTGTGCAGAGACACCCCTCTAGCATATGTACTTTACCTGTTGGCGTTTGCCAAGGCTGAGCCGGCTGGTGCTGGTGCCGTGCAAGTGCCTCCGATAACTCGCACCCCATGCGGGGGGTTCGGTGTGGCTGCAGACGTGTTTGGTGGGTGGAACCCTCACAGGACACTGCTCGACACCCTTACATTGTTGATAGCTTTAGCAGCTCAGAGCTTTTCAAGTGGTGGTTGCTGGCATGCATGCCGAGTTACTAAAGAGCCTTGCCTGGACAAGTTTAAGCTTACATTATCTTTTACCTTTTGTAAAGCTCAAAAGGCTTCTTGCTGCTTGATCCAGCTCGTTGCCTCGAACTGTAAATAGGGGCGTTGCGGTGAATAGCTGGCATGTCTGCGCCCAAGAGGGCCCGCACCGACGGTGCAGAAGATTTAGATGTAACGAGCATTCTAGTTGAGGCTACCGAGGAACAAACCGAATTGGAAAAGGTACGAAGCGCTTCTTTACTCCCTAGCTCACTAAGCCGTGAATTCAGCTGCCTGCTTGACCCGGGCTGCCCGCTTCGCGGAAAATGACCTTTACCTCAGCATCTACACCTTCAAAGCACGAGCGATACAGCCTGTTTATCTTTCTTATGACCGTCTACCATCCTAACGTGAGTTCACGCTCGCAGCTCAACGAAGAAGCCAGCGACAAGGTCCTAGAAGTGGAAACAGAGTACAACAAGAAGCGTAGGCCACACTACGAGAAGCGCAGCGCAGTACTAAGGCGGATCCCTGGCTTCTGGAAGGAAGTAATCCTCTCTCACGGCGCCCTGGAGCAGTTTTTCTCTCGAGCAGACAAAGAGGTGCTTGACCACCTAGTAGAGGTGAGCTGTTTTTCCTATTCTTTCCCCTCCCTGTTTGCATAAAAGCTGGGGCTGCAGGGTTTACGAAGCGTCTGCCATGGGAATTGTTATATCATTAGGAGTGAGAGCTGCTGACAGGACAAAGCAAGCGTATCGTGGAACACCCATCAATAACTAAACGTCTCCTGTAGCTAAATCACTAGATATTTTATGGCACTGTTTGCTATGGCATATGATAAAATGTTATGTTATTAATAGCTATATCACGTCAATGATTGAGCATGCAAAGGGTAAAAGTAAGATCTTGCACATGTGTGGGGGTGGGGCCTGGAGTATCGGCTGCAGCAGCAGCAGCAAGGGTGTATCAGCTGCAGCAGGAGCAAGGGTGTATCAGCTGCAGCAGCAGCGGGGGTGTAGCAGCTGTAGCAGCAGGGGTATAGCGGTTAGTAGAAGGGGTGTAGAGCTTGCAACAGCAGCGGGGGTGTAGCAGCTGTAGCAGCAGGGGTATAGCGGTTAGTAGAAGGGGTGTAGAGCTTGCAACAGCAGCGGGGGTGTAGCAGCTGTAGCAGCAGGGGTATAGCGGTTAGTAGAAGGGGCGTAGAGCTTGCAACAGCAGCAGGGGTGTAGCAGCTGCAGCAGCGACAGGGGTGTAGCGGTTAGTAGAAGGGGTGTAGAGCTTGCAACAGCAGCGGGGGTGTAGCAGCTGTAGCAGCAGGGGTATAGCGGTTAGTAGAAGGGGCGTAGAGCTTGCAACAGCAGCAGCGGTGTAACAGCTGCAGCAGCGACAGGGGTGTAGCGGTTAGTAGAAGGGGTGTAGAGCTTGCAACAGCAGCGGGGGTGTAGCAGCTGTAGCAGCAGGGGTATAGCGGTTAGTCGAAGGGGTGTAGCGGTTGCAACAGCAACGGGGGTGTAGCAGCTGCAGCAGCAGGGGTATAGCGGTTAGTAGAAGGGGTGTAGCGGTTGCAACAGCAGCGGGGGTGTAGCAGCTGCAGCAGCAGCAGGAGTGCCGTGGCGGTTTGTCATGCAGTGCTGGTACAAAGACAGGCGGGTTGCCGCATACAGAGCAAGTTGTGGGCGTGCGGGTAGACGGGCGGGCGGGCAGACGGGCGGGCGGGCAGACGGGCGGGCGGGCAGACGGGCGGGTTGCAACCACCACCCTGAACTAGATTTTCTCCTTTGAGCTGATTGAGGAGCTGACATTTGATGATATGCTCTGCTGCCTGTTTCCTGCAGGTTGACGTTCAGGAGTTCCCAGACATCAAAAGCGGGTTCAGTGTGAACTTCAAGTTCTCACCAGACAACCCGCACTTCACCAACAGGTGTGAACTAGAGCTGCGACGTGTGTTTGGGATGTTGAATAGCAGGAGACTGGCAGGGAATGATGCAAAGATATTGCATTGCTTTCCCTGTGCTGTGCTTTGCTTTGGGCTGCATTTGATCAATCAATCAAAATGCAAAACCAGCTATGCCAAAAGGTCACTCAAGACCAAGCAGCACACGGCCCCTGATGAACTGGAGTCACACAACCCCATGCCGGCCAACCATATGCCCACCCCTCATACAGGCAAACCACAGGCCACATAAAACACTGTAGCGTAGAGTTGAAGCCAGATGCAAGGGCGTGCACGCCAAGAGGGCTTTGGGCTGCATTTGATCAATAGTAAAGAAGCACTTCCAATGTGGGGAAGGCTAATGGTAATGTATTTATACAAGTTGGCTGGGAGTGGAGAGGCCTAGACTGCAGGCACGGCAGGGTGGGAAATTACCACTCGCTTTGCTCGCAAGTAATGCAGTGTGAACGAAGGCCAGGCAGGGTGTACAACAAGTCTACTACGAAATAAAACCTTAGACATTATGTGATTAATCACTAAGGCTCTGCTGAGTTGTGCTTTGCTTGCGGTTGAATGTGACCGATGGTAAAGAAAAGGGTCCAATGCTAATAATCCCAATGAATACTACATTTGCATCGAGGGATGTGAGACTTCAAATATCAGCTTTCTATTGTTATGATTTTTATTGTTTTCTATTGTGTTTGATATACGGAAGAGTGCTCGGGCTGGGTTGGGTTGGGCTGGGCTTGCTTTGTTCGCTGCATCCAGCTTTTCTTCGTTCCAGCGCTGAAAAACAGATTGGCGCTTTCCTAACCACGCTCTCCCCTGCTTTGAACACCTGTTGTCGGTTCATGATATGCCATAGCAAAAAGTGGCATAGGCCCTGCACTTCAAGCCGTTGTGAAAAGCAGCAAGGTGGAACAGAGCACGGGTTGTTGTCGGCATGCAACCATGATAATGCCTAGACATGAGGTCCAGCAGCTAGGTCAAAGCACCCTAAACCTCCCCTGCCCCAATGGGGGTAAGAGCCTCCCTCCTAGTTACGATACAAGGGCTGGGCGTAACAATACCCCCCCTGCAGCTCTTCCGCTCCTTTTCAGAGTCTCGCTGGTTTTAATTAAAGCGCTTCCTTGTAATTTAGTGGGTACTATCATACTCAATTTAACCCATGCGAGGTGACGCATATGTGTGTTTGTGTATGTGTGTGTTTTTGTTGCTTGCAGTGATTTGATAAAGCAGCTGAAGTACAGCGATGATGGTCAATTAGATGTGATAGGGACAGACGTGGAGTGGAAGCCTGGATATGTAAGTAGGGGGGGGGGGGGGCGGGCAAGGAGGGGGGAGGAGGGGGGAGGGAGGAGGGAGGAGGGGGCAGATCTGGAAGGAAGCGAAGGATAAAGCATCAAAGAAGGGACTCGACCACTCCTGGCCACCATATATCCCTCCAAGCCACACTATAAAAGCACATTTTCAGCCCAGCCAATTTCCAGAAAGCCAGGGGAAGAGGGAGTTTGGAGGGGGCCGCTTTAGGCAGTGGCGGGTAGCAAGCGCCTCTTGTCACCTTACTACCCCTCATAGTGGTATTTGTGGCGTATTAAAAAATGGGGTTTAATAAAACACTAAATGAAAGAACACCTTTTATGGATTATAAGATGGCAAAAAAATATATAATAGTATGCTCTTGACCGAGCTCTTGCCACCTCTGTCGCATTTTTCTGTAGGGCTCAAAGGACCCAGCTGATGCAGGGCCAGCGGCGGGTAGCAAAAAATATTTTACTTCAAAAAATTAAAATCAAACATAAACAGATTTTCAAAAATCAAAAATCAAATCATAAAAGTTAACGAAAACAAGCTTGAAATTTTTAAATATGACAAATCACTAACATAAAATAGATTATACTGTCTAATAAAAGTTAAAAATAAAAATAAATTAGAGAATACCAATATTTTCAACATAAGCCTTGCCGCCTCTGTTCCCTCCTTTGTAGGGCCCCAAGGAGCCCGCTGATGTAGCAGTGGCGGGTAGCAAACGCCCCTTGTCACCCTTGTTACTATCGATAGTACTCTCTAGAATCCCTGAGACATATCTTTGTGGCCAATATTGCCTCCTTTTGGAGGGCGCTTACCTCCCAACTCTCAATCCCGCCCCCAGTTTTGAACATTTATTTATTCCCTTCCATTTTGTAGGGCCCCAAGGAGCCATCTGATATAAGTGGCGGGTAGCAAGCGCCCCTTGTCGCCTGACTACCCACATATTGGTTGTTTAAAAGAGGATAAAAAATAAAGTTATTATAAAGTTAATAATAAAAGTTATAAAAACAAAGTTATAATAAAGTTATAATAAGTCAATGAAGAAATGAGTACGGTATAATGTTATGCTCTGGACTCAATTCTTGCCACATCTGTTTCCTCTACTTATAGGGCCCCAAGGAGCCAGCTGATATAGCACTGGCGGGTAGCAAGCGCCCTTTATCGCCGGACCGTGACCATGTGTTCTTTAGGGACTGGTTTAAACACGGAGCACGAACAGACGATTTTCATGATGAATTAGCTGATGCCCTGAAGGATGACATTTGGCCAGATCCAATCAAATGGTGAGTCCTGGTGGGGGGTGGGGTCCGGGGGGGTTTTGAGTGGCTCCAGGAATATATGTGAAGGAGGGGGGGGGGATCCTGAGGTGTGAAGCGGGGTGATATACGGCTAGATCCAATCAATTGTTGAGTTTGGGGGGCTCTTGGGCGTTGCCTGGACCCGCCCAATCCAGGTGAGTTTGCTTTGCCAGGCACAGCTTTGCCCAGGCAAAAGCACCTGGACAACGGGGGCTTTTTGTGTTATAGTATAGGGGGGGGGGGATTCTGAGTTGTAAAGGGGGGTCCCGGTGATGGGGGGGGTCCCCGAGGGGTGAGGAGCCCAGGGGAGTGGAAGTAACAGTGCATAATTTTGACAGGACAGACTCAGGTTCGATTTTCTAGTTGTAACGGTACTTTCTGCCCTAACCATAGAGTTTGCCTCAAGAGATGATCGGGATGCGTTCCTGTGATCTAAGATGTAATGTACTATCTGTTCTAACCTAGAAACTCAAAACATAATTTTGACCTAGCTGCTGGACCTCATGTTGTCATCAATATTGATGAGCTCAGGACAACCCGTATTCTGTTCCACCTCGCTGTCTTTTGTGACCGCTTTGAGGTGCCGCGCCTATGGCACCTCTGCTATGGCATATCATGGAATGTAGTCTAAGTGACTTGCTGGGTGCTGAAAGCATGCAACTGTTGGCCATTAATAGAATGGACAAAACACGTCACTGCAGTCACCAGGCGCCTGGGCTATAGTGTTTAGGGTTTTTCTTTATGGGGTGATTGTCCTTGTTTGAACAATGAACTGTTGTTGCTTGATCCCTCAGCCTCTCTTCTCCCTGAGGCGGGGTGCAATGCCGCTAATAATAATGAATAGATATTATGTATTTTGTTTTCATCATCAATATAGTAATTATTGTATTAATTGTCCTTTCCTTTGTCAGTTTGTCAGTTTTATTACTGTGAGTTGTTTTCGTCTCTAACATGGGATGATCGTGTGAATACCGGTAGTAGTTAATGTTGACAACGACAAAATAATGCAAGAGCTAAACCATGAGACCACAGGCGCTTGCGAGACCGAATCCTCATACCTGAATCGTAGTATGTTGCGGCTGTTTTTTTCTCAGGTATAGAGAGTCCTTGCATGCGCCAGAATTTGAAGGGGAAGAGGAGGAGGAGGAGCAGGGGGGAGCAGGAGGGTACAGCGGAATGGAAGGTAAGGGGGCGGGGGAGAAAGGAAGGGCGCGGGCAGAGGGTGGGGGGAGATGAAACCTGATTTTAGGAGAGGGGATTAGCAGGAGGGTTTAGGGGGATGGAAGGTAAGGGGGAGCAACAGCTAAAGCTTAAACCTTAAACCAGGGATCAGCAAGGCAGAAGACATGAGGAGATCATGGCGGGGGCGGGGGCGGGGGGGGGGGGGAATTTGAGGGGAGTAAGGGGAGGAGCAGGAGGATTTAGGATAGATCAAGGGGGAGGAAAGGGGAAGGGAGGGGGCAGGGGGGTTTGTAATGTGAATGGCTAAAAGGGAGGAGGGGGGGGGAGCAGTGGGGTATATCACGATGGAAGGTCAGGGCTTGCAGCTAAACCTTAGACCCTAAACCCTACCCCAGGGACCAGCAGAGGAGGAGAGCGGGCAGGGGAGGGGGGCCAAAAGGAAGGGGGGGGGTGCTTTCAAGGGCCTGACCAGGGGCAAGATCCACGCAGGGGGGGGGGGGGGGGTAAAAGGGGCCCAAGCAAAGGAAAAGGGGACGAGGCTATGGGAAATTGAGGGTATTTAAAAGCTCTAAGAGGATGAGGGGGGCGGCTTTAAGGGGACTGACAAGGACAATGACATTTGGGCAGTGGCTGTTATGGGAAATTTTGACCTAGCTGCTGGACCTTATGTATAGGCATATCTTGTCATGCTTGCATGCCGAAGACAACCTGTATTCTGTTCCACATTGCTGTGCTTTGTGACGGCTTGGGGTGCGGGGCCTATGGCCTTTTTGCTATGGCATATCATGAACTGTAAGATACTTCGGGTGCTTCTGCTATTGGCGGGCTCTATGCTGCTGGCTACGGGCACAATTGGAGTGACATGCTGTAGACCCCTAAACCCCTACTGAAAATTCACACAAAACCCTAAAACCTAAAACCTGGTGCTTCTGCTTTAGGTGGGCTGTATGCTGCTGGCTATGGATACGATGGAGGTGACATGCTGTAGGCTTCTAAACCCTAAACCCTAACTGAAAACAAAATATTAAAACCTAAAACCTGGTGCTTCTGCTTTAGGTGGGCTGTATGCTCTGGCTACGGGTACGATGGAGGTGACATGCTGTAGACTCCTAAACCTCAAACCCTTACTGAATCCTAACCCTAAACCCCCATCTTTCTGCTTAGGTGGGCTGTATGCTGCTGGCTACGGTTACAATGAAGGTGACATGTAGACCCCTAAACCCTAAAACCTTACTGGAACTCTGTATCCAAACCCTTTGCCCTAAACCCTAATCTTGTGCTTCTGCTATAGGTGGGCTGTATGCTGCTGGCTACGGGTACGATGGGGGTGACATGCTGTATACCCCTAAACCCTAACTGAAAACGCTAAACCCTAAAACCTGGTGCTTCTGCTACAGGTGGGCTCTATGCTGCTGGCTACGGTTACGATGGTGGTGACATGCTAGGAGGGGGTGGTGACGATGTGGAAGACGAAGAGGGGGATGAGGAAGACGAAGGGGCAGAGGTGGAAGACGAAGAGGGGGAGGAAGAGGAGGGGTATGATGGGGAAGAGGACCCTCAGATGTACTATGCTCATGTGGGGGGAGGGGGGTATGGGATGCAGGGGGGCTATGCTGTTGAAGAGGGGGTGGAGGGGGATGGGTTGGAGGGATTGGGGGGTGGGGAGGAGGAGGAGGAGGAGGAGACGGGGTAAGTGAGTGGACGCCGGGCGTTAGCCCTGCGCAATTTTAAGGAAGAGGCGGTACTAGCACGCGTGGTGCGTTCCCTTCCTACCATTAGACGGGGTAGATATGTTGGAGCTAATTAAAGCAGGTATTCTGCTGCCTGTCATATGGGGCAGCCAAATGTGCTAGCGAGTAGGCAGATCTGGTTCATGCGGCATAGTTGCGTGTCGGGCTGCTAGGGTGGCTGACCACCTGTAGGTGCTGTAGTGAAGCAGCAGATATTCAACACACACTAACAACTCTGGTTGGAGTCATGTGGCGGGTGCTGCACGGTCCGAGGGCTGTGCAGTGTTCTATCTCTGTCATATGTTTATATGGTGAAGCAGCGTGCTACGGGAAATACGGCAGTAAAGCACACTAAGTTGGGGGGACTGGAACCCTCCCAGCACTAGGCTGTAGGCATAGTATATCGAGGCCCATGGAAATAGACAATGCCTGTACCAACCTCGCTGTTCTTTGTGACAGCTTGAGGTGCGGGGCCTATGGCACTTATTGCTATGGCAGATCATGAAATGTAAGTAAGTGCCTGTACCAACCTCCAGTGCCTAGGCGTGCAGTGTCGGCTGCCAGGATAGGGTAGCGGGGGAGAGTCGGTTGGCACACGGGGAGTTAATGCGGTAGATAATGGTTGGACAGAGGCGCTGGGTGGTGGGCGAGTTTGTATGTTGTCCTTATAGTATGTCTAGGCATATCTTGTCATACATGCCAAAGACAACCCGTATTCTGTTCCACCTCGCTGTTCTCTGTGGCAGCTCGAGGTCCGGGGCCTATGGCACTCTTTGCAAAGTGGCATATTATGGAATATGATAATTGCAATGGTTGGGCAACGGTGCTGGTGGTGGGAGCTTTGGGTGTTGTCCTTGTAGTGTGGCTGCGTAGGAGAGGAGGAGGTGCAGTTGCTGTTTTTATTACATTTCATGATCTGCCATAGCAATAAGTGCCATAGGCCCCGCACCTCAAGCTGTCACAAAGAACAGCAAGGTGGAACACAACTGGAGGAGGAGGTGCAGTTGGTACAGAACTCAGTGGCATAACTTCCTCTGGCCTCTTGGTGGATATGGTGTAGTGTGCGAAATGTGAGGTGTTGAGATGGAGGTGGATTGCTTGATTGAGGAGTTGGACTGGTTGATAAGTCATACTCTGGGGTAGGTGGTCCTGACTAAGTGGGCCTACTTCCTTAATTGTACGCCACAAATGGTGTGTGAGTAGATGTAACCATGTAATCACTTGCCTCTTGGGGCATAACTTCCTCTTGCCTCCTCCAAGAGGTTGGGGGGGGGGGTTGGAGGACCAAGGGGGGGGAGGCTCGATGCAGGATAGAGAGCGAGGTTAGGTTGGCTCTGAGCGAAGTGCAATTCCTGCACATAGTTTACTCATTCGTTCTAAAGTAGGTTCTACAGCATGCAGACCCTCCTGTGGTCATATGGGCAAGTCACACACACAATTGCTATGAAGGGAGGGGCCTGCTGCTGGGAGTACATAGTCCTTCCCTTGGTACAGGTTGATTGGGTTTAAGCTGGCAGCTATGCATGGGGTGGGTGTGAAGAGGGTTTGAAGCCAGTGGCAGTGCGTCCCCTATACATTCAAACTTTTAGTAGAAATAGGCGATTAGTTTGGGTGTTGGGTTGGAGGCCTTACTTGTCATGGTTGCCCCCTGGGTCGGGGCCTTTTTGTACTCTATGATATGTAATTGAGTATGGTAGTGGCGACTATTAAGTGTTCTAGTTTCTTTATGACTCATGGTGGTCCTATGTGGCGCGCCCATCCAAAGCAATTGACTGCAGTGTTCCTATGTGTTGATTGTCTAGTAGACTGCCGTTGGTATGGGCGGTATTGGTGTTTGATTATGTAAGGGGCATGCGTTGTGGGGTCAGTGCATGGTAAGGGTTGGAGGAAAGAGATGGGTGGTTAGGTCTTGCCTCTGTCTAGTTGTTGGGAAGGAAGAGGATGAAAGGGCAAGGTAGCAGATGTGTTTCCGTACTTATGCCATAGCCACCTTGCCTCAATAGAACTTCCTTTTAGTATATGATGGATTGCAGTGTTACTAGGGGATTGAAGTGCGGATGGTACGATTCTGAAGGATAGTATCTGCAACGGAAGTATGCTTATAGTGAGTGCATCAGTAGTGCTGAAATGGGGTGATGGTGCCTCAGCTGTTGGTTACTATTGCGATGGTGATTCGTGCTCGTATGACATTACTTGATACATTAGTGGTTAGGACGGGATTGAGGGGCACGCTGGTAGCAGCCACCTTGAACTTTGGGACTTGATTCATGACTTGAAATAGTGCTTTTTGGTAGCCTGACATCCGATCTGGTAATAGGTGATTCAATTTGAAGTGGTGTGGTGTGAGCTTTGGGCCCGGCTGCAGCAGGCTCAATTGTCACGCACTACTCCTTTCATATCTCAGTGGTGAGATGCTCATGATTGGGTCAAAGTTATGTCAATTATACTGGTTAGTTGGAGACGGATTAGCAGTCGTGGTTGGTAGCCGTTTCTGGACGCCATCTTTTGCCAATTGAATGGCCCAACCTATTCGGGTCGGTTTAACCCACCACGGTTTACGGTTTGAATGTTACATTTGAAAAAAGAAAAACCCGGAGCCAACACGAGGCTCAAGGGGCTTCCAAAAAACCAAACTGACTAATATCATCAACTTCAATTACCAATTACCAATTACCAAATGGCCCCATCAGAGCGGGGCGCCGGTGGGGGCAGCGCCACCCACAAGGAGCCAACTTAGGCTCCAACGGCGTACTCAAACTCCTGTCCAAAACTCACACAATGGCTGCCACCAGCCCACCCTAGATCCATTGCTAGCCAATGTATGTCAGGCCAGCCCATTTCGACTTGCCATGTGCTGACCAGTTGACCCAGTCAACAGCAAGCCAAGCAGTTTTATGCCTTGCTCAGGGCTACTAAACTTCAACTAATTCGTTCTCATACTCATCACTAGAAACATTACCACAACTTTCATCTTCACTCGATTTAAATCTGTCAAGCTGCAGATCAAACACCCACTCGTATCTTCATCTCTGAAGACACGCATTTTATTTACCATTTTATGTACCATTTTATGCACTGCTTGGCCATCCACACAGGAAGATACAATGGAATAGTAAGGGATGACAGGGTGTGCCAGTTGTGTCAAAAGCTTGGTTATAGGGATGATACTACAGGGTCAGTTCCAGTTGAAGATCTTGTCCACTTCATGTTGGATTGTAGAGTGCTTCACCCTGTCCGGGACGATTTCCCCCTCTTCTTCAAGCCCGCCTCCTTACCAGGGCAATCCAAGGATAGTCATGTTAAGTTTATTCTCAATCATAGTGATCATGTGCAAGTTGTGAGGTGTATTTCAGCACTGAAGAAAAGGCGGGAAAGTTGTTTACAACTGCTTGACGATGGTAGAGAGGGTGAAATCATGCCTGAAGGTTATCTCCCCTTTGATTACAACCTATGGCGGATTATGGGACATGATATAGATTGATTGCATATGACTTTCATGTTACTGGGCACCTCTTAGGCATGGCTATGTACTGGTTAATAGTCTGTGTTAGTTCTGGAACTGCTGCTGCTCTGCGATTCTCCACATCTGGGTGAGAGTATTTTTGGCATAAAATGTATACAATGTTCTGATGATATATGCTGTTGCGTTGCTGTTTGTTTGCTGGATGTACCCAAAAAATCAAAAACCCAAAAAAATCAAAAAATCAAATTGTGTGTGCACTTTTCCAGGGCCAGTATTCTGCATCATTGTATCTGCTTGGACATGCATGATCATGGAGTTCAAACTGGTGGATGGTGTTCAGTTTTTCCTGGTTCTATTTGTGTTAGTGGCTTTGCCACCCCTGTGGTGAACTGTGGCACCGCACGCGTGCCGATGGGTTTGCCAATGTAAGATTCACACACATGTACCAACTTCGCCAACATATGCTGCTTTGGATGACACTACATAAGCTTCCTTAAATCACCTTCACAGTAATCAAACAACTCACCAAACTCCGATCTGATTTCCTGGTAGGCAGGGCATTCCAGCATGAAATGCTTTTCATCCTCAACGGTATATGCCATGCATTTCCTACAATACCTCTGTGCCCTCACAGTACCACCATCAGCCCAACGTCCAGTCACAACACTCAGCCAGTGAGCTCCCACTCTAAACCTCATGAGATCAGTAAGATACTCTGGATTTATACAACGGTCATGATCAACATAATTACCTAGCAGGCTGTGAAACACACTCAGCCATCCACGTATAATAGGTCGCATACGATACCTGATCCGAGGATGCAACCCTAGGATCCTCTGGAAGGTCACACCAACAAGCAGTCCACTTACTACCCCAAGTGCCTAGGACAACTTCTGTGTCTACACACTCAATTTCTGTTACTGACCTGTTCAGCACAAGAGAAGTTACCTTCTCAGCATAATCCGGAACAACATCTTTAAGACACTTCATCATCTCAGCAGACCACAGCCGTCCATGTCCAGCAACAATCGACAACTCGAGGTTCTCTGTAAACGCTGCACGTAACATAGGCGCAGATGTCTGAGCTACTAACCTATTCCAAAAGCCACAAGCCATTTTAACCCACGTAAATGATACAGGCATGCACCCCAGCTCCTCATGCAACAGTCGTTGAGATACCGACTTCCTCAACCAAGTCCCACTAACTTGTCTCAAGAACATGTTCTGGACCTTCTGGAGTGGATTACCCAATGGCAAGTTTGACGTGAGAAAGGGCAAAGACCATATTTCACACCCATATGACATAACTGGAATAACCATCGATTTGAACAACAGTACCCGTAAAGCAATCTGCTGAATGTCCCGTTCCTGAGTCTGGCGTACCACACTCCACATAGCTTTGGTTGCAGCACACCTCATAACATCCACAGCACCTTTAAAACCACGATCAGATTCCACAGTGATACCCAAATACTTGAAGGTACTGACAACCTCAATGGCCTCCCCTGCATACTGCCATGAGCAACCTACTGCGTCCCGGGACCTGCAAGACAATATCTGTGTTTTCTGGACATTGACTGTCATGTGCTTTAGGTCACAAAACTCTTTCAGGGCATCTAGTTGAGACTGCAGTTCCACAGCTGTCTCTGCAAACAACACCACATCATCCGCATACAGAAGTAGCTGACACTTAGAAGGACCCACCTGTGCACCACTATTTGGCAAACGTTGCCTCACAAAATCTTCAAGCTCATCAATAAACAAACCAAACAGCAGTGGCGAGAGCGGGTCCCCCTGTTTCACACCAATACTACTCTGGAAAGCCGGCCCTACCTTCCCATCAACCCGGGCATGCAAGGGGACATTTCTGTACATGGCTGCAATGGATGTTAGCATCGTTCCCCATATACCCAGGGACGCAAGCCGCTGGAGTAAGAGCCTACGATCAACAGAGTCATATGCCTTCTTGAAATCCACAAAACAACAAAACAATGGCTTTTTCTGCAGGCGGTACTTATCAATCACATGCCTAAGGATGAATAACTGGTCTGTGGTTCTCATGCCCTTACTTACGAAAGCCAGCTTGCGCTTGTGCTCTGTGCCCATGCTCCTCAGACCACTTTGACAAGCGTTGCTCCAACACCATGCTGAACACCTTCCCAAACACATTGCCCACCGCTATACCCCGATAGTTGTCCTTGCATGTAGGGTCACCCTTTTTAAACACAGCTGAGATTGCTGCTTCAGACCATGAAACAGGTGGATCACCAGACTCAAAAAATGCATTGATTACAGCATGCACTGGCTCTAGTAACACATTGCGGAATACAGGATGAGAGCCATCCTCCTCCTCAAACTCCCTAACTACAGCATCTTTCAGGAACTCTGCACGAATACCATCTGGACCAGCTGCTTTCCCGCGCTTTAGCTTGTTGAAGACAACAGCCATCTCATCCAACTCAATAGGTTCATTAAGCTTAGACGCCTTATGCCTTATGCCTTATACTAGCCCGGCTCTCGCGGTTGCGGCCGGTGACGGTTGAAAAGTTTTTGTTCTTTTGTTGGACGGCTTGTCTGCGATCAGTTGGATGGGGACGGCAGTGGAAATGTGTAAACAAAGCTCCGCCAAAATGAGTGATAGAAGACCGGCTGCCTCCATCCGTAGTACACATGACCGGATCCATCCCACACCTAGGTGAAACATCCAAAAGCTACATGCTGGGCCCAGATTGCATGGCGTGGTGTGGGTGCCGACTGCTTCCAGTGGACTAAAGGGACCTCTATAAAATGAGACACGAAGAAAAACCTGATGCTAGTCCGAGGCATTTAAGTTCAATGTGATGCTGGCCGGGCCGACGCATGCCCATGCGACTCACGCCTTGCCACAAAGGAGTCAGGCTGGAATACGTGTTTGTCCTGTAACATAATAAATTTAAATCAAGCAGAACTTACTGATCTATTCCTGCATGTAAAGCCACTTAGAGTTCATAAGCACTAATCAGGGGCAGTGAGACTCACTTACCGTGAGTGCTCACTGGCGTGGCGTGAGTGGCGGGGTGATTGAAGACTGCCGGTCCAAGAGCCTTGACCTGTGTGTGTGTGTGTGTGTGTGTGTGTGTGTGTGTGTGTGTGTGTGTGTGTGTGTGTGTGTGTGTGTGTGTGTGTGTGTGTGTGTGTGTGTGTGTGTGTGTGTGTGTGTGTGTGTGTGTGTGTGTGTGTGTGTGTGTGTGTGTGTGTGTGTGTGTGTGTGTGTGTGTGTGTGTGTGTGTGTGTGTGTGTGTGTGTGTGTGTGTGTGTGTGTGTGTGTGTGTGTGTGTGTGTGTGTGTGTGTGTGTGTGTGTGTGTGTGTGTGTGTGTGTGTGTGTGTGTGTGTGTGTGTGTGTGTGTGTGTGTGTGTGTGTGTGTGTGTGTGTGTGTGTGTGTGTGTGTGTGTGTGTGTGAATCTTACAATGGCAAACCCATCGGCACGCGGGCGGTGCCACAGTTCACCACAGGGGTGGCAAAACCACTAACACAGATTGGACCAGGAAAAAACTGAACACCATCCACCAATACTGGCCCGCACTGCCGCATGAGTGGTTACTTCCTAAATTTGAAGTGACTCTTTGTGCACGTTCTTTCCCATGCCAGCAGCGAGCTTGAGAATTGGTAATGAAATCTTTCACCTCATTCATGCTATCAAAAGGATCATACTGAGACACGCTGTGACACATTTGGGCCTCACACATGTGCCAGAAGATAGGACTGGAACGACCGAGGATGTTAACGACCTTACATGTAAAGCCGGCTGAAAAAATGCCCCGCTTGTTATGCCTACTCAGCATGGCATGCACGCTCTTCTTCGTAGACACTGCTCTCAGTTCTGCTGCATGACACATGCCTCCCCAACTGTGCACCATGATGGCCAGATGAAATTGCTCCTCACATGACTGAAAGAGGGGCGGCTTTGAAAGTGAAACCCACATTGCCACCAACTCATCACGTGGCTTACTTCCTTCCCTGAAGATTATTACCTTGGTCTTGAACGGATTCCTCTCCATGTCAGATTCGGACGTAAACAGCTGTACTGCTGTTACACCTCCAACACTTGCACGTAGTTGTTCACAGCCGTGAGAAAGGCATCGTCTGAATAGCTGATAACTGGTACATGCATACCCTTTATTGTTGGGTCCCAGCTAGTACTTCTTCTATAATCCAGGTCATGCAGCTTCTGGATGAAAAGTCCAAAAGCTGCATGACCTGGATTAGTTCATCACCCTGCAGTTTCATTGTACCTTCATATTGCCGGAAAGGTACCCCCCGCTTGCTCTCCAAGCTCACAACCATGCCTATGTTATCATATGGTGTGTTTGGTCGTTTCAACCTAGCAGCCCTTTGCGGTTGCCACACCTTAAATGTTTGTTGTTGTTGTTGTTGCATATATGGATTCCAATCCCTCCAAGAGCTTCCCTGTCACCCCAATCTCTTTGCATATCTGAATCATAACACCACACTTAAAATACAACGTGCTCTTTCATAGCTTACAGCAAATGCCTACAAAGCATTGCCACTCCCCACTTCATCAAGGTGTGTTTGGTCGGTTCGACCTAGCAGCCCTTTGCGGTTGCCACACCTTAAATGTTTGTTTGTTTGTTTGTTTGTCAAGGTTCCTGAGCGTGGACATAGCATCCAAAATGCCATGGCCCCTTGAAAACCCACAATGAGTAATGCTTCTCAGCTTCCTCTCCTTACATACATACCTTATGTTCATGTATTTTTCATGGAGCTTAGCAAACAAGGTGCTGACAGCGATGCCTGGATGCAGACTCAAGTCTTACCCGCTTGCTGCAGACTTTGGCAGGGTACTCGGGTAATTGGGGGTACCACAGCTCCCAGGACCAAATCTTGGGCGTCAACAATTGTAGGGTCTTCACACAAGAAGAGGCACTGAGCCACACTGAGGAAATAGCTGTGGATCTACAGAGCAAGCATGTGCACTAAATTCTTGGAAGGACGGTCTGATGGAACGTCCGAGACAGGATGATGTTGTCTGTCACTTTATTAAAATCAATGCACACGTTCGAGTCCTGTAATACTCCAACCACCTGTGTGCAAGCTGCACCTTCCAACACCGGCCTTTTATATCTGCAACTCAAACCACAGAGGGACATGACCTGTGGTAATCCATCTTGATGCGCACAGGGGAATGACTAAGGCAGGGGAATCAGTGACACAATGAAGCGATACAATGAAGGCACCAGCCTGCAGGTAAGCAGCCAATCCGCTTACCGCATAATAATACCACTAACCTAGTGCGTCCGGAAGTGTCTGGGTGCTCCACCTTCTTTCATGGAGACGCCAGGGGTTATAAGTAGGTATTAGAGTAACTGGGTAGGACACTACCTCTTGCTGGGGTCGGTCACGCCCTTGCCGACGGGTGACCTTTGCACTCTGCTTTTGCGCCCTTCTCTTGCCTTTGTTTGGTTTGGTTGAAGTATTAAAGGTCCTTGGTTAGCAGGTTTTGCGGTCACATTGCTCTGGCAGAGCGTCAGGTGGGTGAACATTGGGCTATCCCGGAAGCACTCATCCGGGCTTGATGCTGGCCAATCCCGGCTGCTATTAGCTGTTTCGCATGCATCTACAGCTACTACTATGTACCATCCGCATTTTCGATGCAAAAAAGCCTTCACAATTGCTTGCTTGAGCTGCCTGGAGGGCCTCAAGGCGTGTTCCCTGAAAGTGTGACCTTGTTCCCGTCCCAAATTCTTGCTTTTGCATTCCTTTTCTGGCGCAAAACTTCCTAAAATACCTTAAAGTATCCAAGGCTATATCCTTGGGGCATCAAGCTGCTGGTTTGAGTTGGCTGCCGTAAGAAGATCTCCCCAGTCTAAGGGAGAGCCATCCGGGTCCCAATGCACGCCATGCAGCAGTTGCGTATGGTCTAGCGGGCAGCAGAAGCTTACTATGACTTTCCTCCGTAAAGTCCAATGCTTGCAGCCATGAAAACAACTGGTGTACGTGCCAAAAGCACCTTCTTCGGTGACCACGCTGACACCCCCTGGTCATCCGGGCTGACTTGCACAACTTGCAAGCTTCTGCTAGCCTTCCAGCGCATGCAACGATAATATATAGACCATAAACGTTCTACTGAATGCGGCAGAGGCAGGGGGGAGCTTCCCTGGGCGATGCAGGAGAGCTTCATCCGGGCTTTTCCTAGAACGACTGGTTCTGGCCGGATAACAGCATTTTCATAGGCGAACAGCATGCTGCAAACCGCCTGGGACATCTTAGAATGTAATATCGAAGTGCACTGGAGCGTCAGATGTATGCGCGTGAGGGAAAACA